>JANZLQ010000025.1:3221252-3238334 GCA_026212715.1 Elanus axillaris | reverse complement strand
GGGGGGTCCGACCCCTTCCTCGGTGGCCCCCGCAAAGGCTGCGGCTTCCAGCGCTCCTACCCCCGCCGGGAGACGGGGCCGGGGAGACGCGCACACAGGCGGCACGGCCCGGGCGAAGCCTGCCGGCTAAAGGGAGAAATAATACCAAATAATACCACGGGGTTTTTTTGTTTTTTTTTTTTACCGTCCGGCAGTCCGAGTTAAAAGACGCTGCTGGGGTTTAGAGCACAGCCCCTCTGTCTGTTTAAATGGCCAGGACTGCTTCGAAGTGGGTGCCTCAGTGGAGGCGGGAAGAAAAAAAAAAAAAAAAAAAGAAGTGAGATAACTTGGAAAAAAAAAAAGAAGAAAAAGAAGGGGAAATAACACTGCGTAAAAAAAAAAATAAAAAAAAAATGGTAAGCTTTAGAGAATGGTAAGCTGCAAAAAGTAAGCAGATGTGCATGATGAAATCCGCAATGAAAACTTGAAATTTCTTAGGTCCAGAAAGAGATTAAAATACCTTCGTATTGTAAATTACTTCAAGGCTTCCAAACTAGTCAGGAGTCCTCCAGTGACCAAGTTCGCTGATATTAAGAGTATCTCTTTTTTAGTTACAACAGAGTGCTACAATCCTCAACAAAGTGAACTGCAATGGCAACAAAAATTACCTACAACAGAAATTCCTTGGTGGTTTTTTGGTAGCGAAATGTTAGCAAAGATGGAAAGTTTGCATAAATCCTAAGAAAATAAAGAGGGATGTCCGTTAGGATAGCACACTCATAGCATAGCTGCAATTATTTCGTACACACAGAGACACTTCATCCAAAATGGTTGTAGATACAGAATTCACAGGGACGGGACCTGTTCGACGAGCTGAGCACGAGTATCGTATCTGTTTTAGGTAGCCAGCTTCACAGTTTTACAGTTCAAGTTAATATTTCTCTTTAGGCCTTTAAAGATAAAACATACGGTACATAAGGTGCATCTTACACTGCTCTGTCTAGCTTGGCTATCGAAACCGTCACTGGAACCTCACACTGTAACAGAGCGTATTGGCACTGGTAAATTTACATCCCTCTTCTTGAAAAAAAATAAATAAATTCCTAACAGGAACGATATTGACACATTGTTGTTATTATCATAAAATATAACATCCAGAGAATAATGAAACTACTGAAAGTATTCCTGTATTTATCCGGACAGATGATACAGGCTTCTACAGCCTTGGTATCAGCTGCAGGTATAAATTACAGCTGTGAAAAAGGAACACCATCTTCAGTTCAACACTTCATAGAATTTGTGTTCCGTGAACTGTTCTCCTTCCCCTCTGTCATGTTCTACTTACTAAAGGTGTCACACTTGCATTATTAAATCTCTTACATTTTGAAGGGACGCCTAAGTCTACATATTCGGCTTTAACAGGATTCTGCTACTTCTCAGTAAACAAAATGTCACACACGCACGGGATTCTGTATTTCCTTTGTCCAGAAAGACATATTCCTACAGAGAGATCCATTTCAGCATTCCGCGACCTGTTCACGCGCAGTTCCCAGTTGACAAAAATGGCAGAATGCGCAGAAAGGACGTTAGCAAAGGAGAAGGGACGACTGCCCCGCTCCCAGCTCCGGACCGCGGGGAAGGCACGGCACCAGGCAGCGTGTCCCAGCAGAACTTCCAAGGGGCTCCACTGCCGGCAGCTGCGGCGGTGGGGTGACGGCTCTGGGACGGCAGCAGCAAGGCCTCGACTCAGAGCATCGCGCTCTGAAAGGAACCGTTTCTCTTCACGTAGGAAGAAGAGACCTTTGCGTTCCATTACGTTACGTTGCATGGCACGTAAAATGGTTTTTTTAAAAAGAGAGGGTGAGTTCGGTGTTGCCAGCAAACTGGAAGTTTACTGCAAAAGTTCTTTGTTTATAATTTTGCTTTTTAAAAGATGAATCGGCGTCTATGCAGATTAAATGTGTGCCATCATCTAATAAAGGTTGTTTTAATGAAGTTTATTACAACCTGACAAAACAAATACGAACGCTCTGATGAGGAAAATGTTCAATGGAGTTTTTACTATGCACTGTCTCCACTAATGAAGTACAGTATGAACGGTAACACTGGCATCACCAAAAAAAATTAAAAAAAGAGGAGAGAACTGAAAAGCTGCTTCCAGACTTATTCAGTGCACTATGTTTTTCAGCTGTTTAAAAACACTTCCTTTTCAGAATACTGAAAATTCCCAGGGGATATCAGTGACTAATCCATGGAAATTTCAAGTTTCAAATTTAACCATTTTTTCCTGGGGCATAAGTGTGTTTCACTGGAGATTTTAGATAGCTGATAAAAGCACTGAAATGTTAAAAGGTCAACTCTTAAAATTCATATTCCCAGAAAATGTTATCAACAGAAGTGTAACGCAACGAATTCTTCTTGGTCCACCAAAACATTTCAAGAAAACTGCACAGTGTTTTTTCCAGTGCAGACAAGTAACTTAATAAGAAAATTGTGCGGGGAAAAGGAGACAGAGAGACTCTTTGCCTCTTGGCAACAGGACAGTGAGAGTTGGTTCAAAATAGAGAACTCTCCCTGAGTCAATTAGAAATACATCTGCTTTTCAAAAACTTTTGAAGCCAAATACCAAAATCAGAGTTGTCATCTAAAGCCCACATTACTTCCGTCATTTATTTGTAAGAAAATTAAACAATCCCCCCTTCCCCCAACAACCGTTTTAACAAAATCACATACTTTGCCTCTTCTGCACGTGTGTGCCCACACGCGTACGTGCGTGCTGCGTGCAATATGGTAGACCTATACACCAGATAGCTATGTGTATGTATGCATTTATGGTCTCATGTTACAACAGCCCAATGAGTACCATTCAAGCAAGGCTGTAAATTAACATTCCGTTTATATAATACTGCTGAAGAGAAATCACAATATTTTAGCAATGCAGCCTAAAGATTACTAACAAAGGGTTACATTTGAATTATAACAGGAAAATCAGAGAAGACGTGGTTCAGGACTAATTTTTTTTCTTCTAGTTACGCAAATAAACACGTAATTTAAGAAACGGTAATATATCTAAAATACCGTGTAAGAACTATGCAAAAGAAGTTGATCGCAACAGCACTACCTCGGCAGCAATTTTACCCCTTCCACGTTATTGTAACCACTCATCACCACATTCAGAGAACGCGAACCGCTGACTGACCGCTCGGTGACTACCTGAATGTAAGACCTCGCTCCTGTACTAGACCTGAAACAAGTGGGGAGACTGACAAAAAGATCAGGGATTTCGTCTGATAAAACACTGCACACATCGACCAAACCGTCGTTCCAGCACTCAGCTGGCAGTGGTCTGAGTTTTCAGCACAGAGGGGAAAGCAAAACCGATACTTAAAGATTCATTGTGGGGTCTTGCAAAACACCGTTCTGCTTTAATACTGTACTTACACACACGCTCGTATAGCAAATGGGTATCCCATACACACAGGGGAAGATTTTTATAGGAATATCAGACTTACCGTATTATTGTTCAGCTTTCACTGGCCAGCTAATGGCCAAAACCTTAATCAGTCTAAGAAACGTATTGGAAATCTATTGGAAAAGGCCATTTTGTGCTGGAACTACTATGGTATTCCAGCTTTCGTCTTTGCTTTTCCCTAACAGAGAACGCCATTTTGAAGCTGTCAGGCATTTTTCTTTCCGAAGCGGATAATGCCAGTGGAAAACATAAGGATGGTATCCTTGTGCTGCAGAAAAATATAGCAACGCAGTTTCACAGAGAAGTAGCGTTTTTATTTTTACAGGTGCAACTGCAGCCTGTCTTGTATTTTCTGCTCACCCTAGTATTAATTTAAAAACCAGACACACATAGATGTACGATATGCAGCTTTCTGTATCCATGTAGCATTTTGAAATTTTCACATCTCTCTTTTTGTTCAAGTATTCAATGGAAAGAGGCAGAAGAAGAGCTTTCACCTGAAGACAAATCGGGCAAATAGGCATTTACTTCAAATGAATTTTGCTGAGTTACCCTGGGCCTAAATATATACCCAGCAGTCTGGTGTTCAGAAAAACGTTTACCTTCCAAAAGTAAAGAACAGACTCAGTCATTTCCATAGCGCATCTGAAGCCTGACCAAAGCCATGTTCTACAAGACTATTTTTTAAGTTTCCATTTTTTCTCTCCTTAGATAAACTGATACACTGCAAATTATTGTCCAAAGGATCAAAGAAATCAATGGGCTAGTAGAAATGGCTTAATATTAGAAGTAGAATGGACAGGTGTACAACAGTTGCTTGACAGAAGACGCTGTTAAATACGAATGGTTCTTAGTTTTCACTGCAGGGGTCACATTTGGAAACAATTTTGATAGAGCATATTTAGAAAAATAAAACAGAAGTTCGTATTTCTTATTTCAGTAACGTCTTTGTCTAGGAAATGAGAAAAGTCCTAACCACAACTAAGCTTTACCAGGTACACTAGCTGGGGAAATTGCTGCCAGAAACAGTAATGCTGAAGAATCAAGCTCACACAGTAAATTAGACTATTCTCTGCCCATTCTATTAACCCAAACTCTGCCAGGGATAAAGCTCCTTTATGAAGAGCAAAACAAAACAAAAAAAAAAAAGGAAAAAAAAAAAAGTCCTGAGAGGTTTGAGTCAGGAACATTCAAAGCAAAAAATTTCCAAAAGGCTCCACTCAATAAGAAGCTTTCAGAAGAGGCACTTTTACTATGACATCTTAGATTATCATATTGCATGCTGAAATACTTCAACACACACTGAGAAAAATCAGTTCTCCTTTCAAGCAGGCATTACTATAGTTATTGTAAGGTTCCAGTATCTTTTTGAGGAAAAATAAATATTTAAAATTTTAATATTGGTGGAATATTTTCTTAACTTTTTTTTTGTCTTCTCTGGACAGCTATCCACATTTTAAGATTCTCCTACAGCTCATTACCTCCAAACAAAGCGCAACTGTATCAATGCTTTAAGGCAAAAAACCCACAACAAAATGAATGGAACTGACATTGCCTTGACACTCTCTTTAGTCTTTTAAATCCTGCAGACAACCAAAAAGCAATATTAGTACTGACAAACACAGGGTAAAAGGGGATGGAACTTAGAATTAATATGCTTACTAATAAAAATACAACTAAGTAACACAAGGGGGGAAAATACCTATGCTAACCTGACAATACTATTTTTTTGGATAATGGGTAGGTATAGGAAATATGCCATTCCCCTCTGGCTTCCACTAAAATCTAAAGCTAGTGGACTTTGGGAATGTCAAGTAACGAATAAAGGACACAGAAGGGTTGGTTTCAGTATTGCTGTAGTCAGTGTCACTTGCTGGTCACGTACTAACTCTGCTGTTCGTGTTCGGCTCAGCTTTGAATGCAACTTTGCATTAAAAGGGCACCATGTTTCAGTTGCTTGGCCACTTCTTTTGTTTAAAGAGCTTATTTTGCTGTATTACAGAGAGCACTTTTAAACCTAAGAGTAGGTGATCGGGAGTGTTTGTTTAAATAATACAACTTCAAGAAAACTAAGGGAAAGACGTAACATTTTACTTGAAATGACTGGAATGCAAAGAAAACAAATTAAAACGAGGAAAGAGAAAGAAAGAAACAGTAAGTTTTGCTGTCTTACACAAAAGAGAGTGAGATTATTCTGTATCAGGCAAATACCTACTGCCGCACGTAATCTGAAGGATTAAAAAAAAAAAAAAAAAAGTCTTGGAATTCAGGATCAGTTAAAAAACACGGCACGCTCTCTTCTCCGGAGAGGAGAGCCTGGTCCAGAAGGCAGATCCGTGCAGCAGGCGCAGAAGGGCTACCCCAGGCGCACTGTCCAGCCCTGCCCCGCGCCCCGGGAAGCCTGGGGAGAAGGATGCTGTGGGCAAGGCGGAGGCCTCAATCCTGCCGCCGCGCTCCTTCCAGCCCCTCGGCAGGATTGAGCCACTTCCAGCAGGGTGAAGCCTCCGGCTCCAGAAGGGCGGACTGGAGGCGCGAGGTGCCCGCAGCCCTGCGGAAGACGCAGACCGAGAAGCCCCTACGGGGTGGGTTGCTGCTTATCGCTAGAGCAGCCCACGAGAAGTCCAGGACTTCAGCGAGCGTCTGCAGGGCCGTACGCGAAACTGCAGCAACATCAGCTGAACCCACCCTGTGCTCCACTAGGCCAGGGATTTATAGTGGGATAAAATGCGGGAAGAAAAAAAGCAGTAAGCCCAGCGACACCCACGTCTGAGAGCCAACATTTACCGTCATATACATTTTTGCCTTGATCCTATTTGTATTGACGGACACAGAAGCCTCAAAGCTTACTATTATTGTAGTATTACTTAGTTTTGTGACGGCAACATTTTAAGATCCCCCCAATACACACACATCCCTTGTGCTCAGTTTTAACCCTACGCAACTTCGCTGTCATTGGCAATTAAGGGCTTTTTTTCTTTTTTTTGACAGAAGGCAGAAATGTGGAAAAGCAGTATTTTGACTCAAGATAGGTGTTTACAGTTTAACTATTTTATGACTTATCATTGTACTTCACCGATTTTACTGCTGAGCAAAGAGCAGCATATAGATGAAAAATAATAACCATCTTTCAGGGAGAGGTGATGGTTTTCTACACGCAAGTCTTCCCGGTAATTTATCTCAGCTACCAGGTTTATCTATGTGCCCTGGTCACAGCAACTAAAAATGAGATGCATCACATTCTGCCACCAGTTACTTCTGAAGCCAAAAAAAAAAAAAAAAAGTAAAATAAAATAAAAAAAATTAATCAGCATTTTTGCATAAAATTAGTGATAAACGTGAGGACGTCCTACTTCACTTTGGCTTAGTACCCCACGCTTACCATGCCTGGCTTCGCAGGGCCCCGTGTGCGTGCGCGTGTGGATATTTACTTGGTGCGACACAAAGAAAATGTTATGAAAAAGGTGATGAATACAATCTGCTGGGACACAGCATCGCGTTTCCTTACAGGCTGAGAAACAATGCTTAATCTGAGAGCTCAGAGGCCCAGGTTTAATGCTGCAATTGCCATGAGGTTTCTCTCTTTCTTCTAAGAGAAGAATTCTCTAATTTTCACTAGTCCAACGCTTCTTCATTTGGAACAGTCTGGGGGGGTTGGGGGGGGAAAGAGTTTAAAGGCTGAAAACAGAGCAATTGAATTACTGGCAGGACGAGGGGAAGACCCAAGCAATATATTTCGTTCGACGAGGGATTAAGCGCCACTGCCACCGGTAAGTCAAGAGCCAATACGTCCTCTTTGCAATAGTTTGACTTTTACTCTCGCCGCGGCTGCCGCACGCTCGGAGGTTGGGGTGAGGCAAACCTGATACTCTGCCTTTCTCTGCCAGCACGTGCCTAAATTAGTTCTCCATTTTGTGGTGGCCCTCTGAGAGCAATTCCCATTGAGAAGTGAACAAAGGCCGCGACCCCGGGGTCAGAGTGTAATGCAGGAAGCATGACCTCCCCTTTGTGCCGAACAGCACTGTTTACTCTGCCTAAGTAAAGATCACCAATACATTAACTAAAGAGGATTAAAAAGGTCATATCCCTAGGGACGGAGCTCACCAAGTGGCAACTCTCTTCAGTCACTAAATCATTTGACTTCCCTCCTACCCCCACCCCTTCAAAGCAGAGACACCTTAAGCTGCCAAGGCTCAATGACACATTAAATCCTGAGCAAAAGTACATATGAACTTCATGTGGTCTTCTTCCAAAACCAGGTTAATTTCTGCACAGATAGCCAGCTGTTTTGAAGTTATTTGTAAAGTTATGAGAATACTTTAAGAGAAAACTCGCACCTCAGTACGATTTTTTTTTTCTTTTTTATCTCCTTTTGAAAAGTTCGAGTTGATTTATGAAGTATTAAGGGTCTTAAAATGGTTATTACGAAGTGTCATCATTTGTAGCTATTATACACGTGAATCTTGAAATATCCTGCAGTACGTGGATAGGCAGAAAAGTTGCCTGTTGCTGTAGGCAATTTCTAACTCCAGGCTGGTTCACTTGCAAAAAACAAACCAAGGAAAATAAAGTGAAAATACGCTGCCTACGAGAAATCACGTATGCCAATAGCTAGGCTTAATCCGGCTAAATAAGCACTTCTTTTGTCTGTTAAGCTTTCTGTTATCAACGTTTTTATAATATCTTAAAACATCACTATTAATACAACCTATATTAGCAGAAATGGCTAATTTCAACCCTCTTGAAATGGCCAAATTCATGCTGCATTGGTAACATACGCGAGGCGACGTGGCCAATTAAGACAGCATGCCGGATTGTCTCCTTTCCATTCCCGCCTCTAATCTGCTGACCTGCTGGATGATCCCAATTTTTGCTCTGTGCCTTGGTTTCCTCATCTGTGGTGGTATCGCTCACTGGGATGCAGACGTTGCCATCGGTTACTCGGCCAGGATGGGAGAAAAAGAGCATGTGGAAGGGAGCGGTCTAGACTAAGGTATCTTCCCCCTCTCTACCCTGAGGCAGAAGCGCTTCTGATGCAGCTGAACGTTGCGAGAGGTTCCAGAAGAAAATAATAGGGATAAGGCCAGGCAGGGGGTCCAAGCTGATCAAAGTCCTTGGCGCAGGGAGCTCGGCACCACAGACAAACCCCACAGGGGCTAAATGCAGTTGAAGTCAGCACTAGATCACCCACCATGCCAGCTGACTTTGAAAGGAGGACCGAGGAGTGCCAGACTCCAAAAACCAAGGTCCTAGAGCAGCACAGTACAGGAGTTCACTGCACGGATTATACAGGGGGAAGGGGGAGAGGGTGTCCTTCAGTTCTCAGATACTTTGTGAAAAACAGCTATTTTTGAATCCACAACAATACATGCAGCTTTCTAGTCTCTAGCAACATAAATTAATGCATAAAGCGTGGCAAGCTGGGGTGTCATTATACCCAGGCTGCATTCGCACTGGTACGCTCTGCCCCTTCCCGTCTCCTCCGCTAGCCCTGCGCCCTCAAGCATCAGGCAGGAGGAGGAAGGAAGATTCTCTGTACTCCTCCTCAGGACATTTGAGAAGTCACTTTCCCTGTTTGCAAGCTTCTTCATAGCAGGAACCCATGCATTTCAAATGGTTTCAAAAGGATGCCAACAGATAAATGAAATCAGGAATCCAATAAAAATAACACTGCCTTTGCCTTATTATGTTCTCTGGTTTTGTGAAAAGAATCACTTCCTTCTTCACCACTGCCGTTCCTTGCTCCTATGGTTTCTGATCTTTCCGCACCCCAGCAGGAATAGAGGGAAACTTACTGTCATCAGGAAAACCAAAAGGAGAAAGCCTTCTTAGCACACACGTCCCACTGGGGAGCACAGCGTTTAGCCCAGATGGCTCACCACAGATTCCAACGCGGCCAAGCGTAAAGAAGAAACTTCCAAATCACGTGTTTGCACCTTGATAGGCGGTATTCCCACTGCAGGTGGGTGAAAGACTGGCACTCAGCGCAACTCTCTTCTGTGTTTTACCTGCCCACTTCCGTGCCTGGAACAATCGTATCTAGTAATACCGTTTCCAGTTATTGCTGTTCCCCAAAACCCAATATAAAAGCATCGGGCTTTTTATTATATACCGAGAGTCAAAGAACGAACAGTGGAGTCAGAAAGCCTCGACAGACAGCAAGTCTAGAAAAGCCTGTGTCCAGAGCAAAACAAGAACCTGGTGAAAAACAAAAATGTACAGCAGGTATTTAAAATAAGCTCCCTGGAAATACAGTACCATATTGTCACGTTGTATGTTTATCCAGTCTTCCCACTGACTTCAATGGGAACACTTTGCTTGTATGCATGAAAGATGATGCAGGCGTAGCATATCCGTCAGAAAAAAAAAAAGGCATAACAAAATCTCGAGACACAGAAGAAGTAGGTGGACAAGGGCAATCCGAGTACTGCGAAAAGCTTTGTAATAGGTTGAGGCAAAGAGGTACTTCTCCAAAAAAACAAAAGCATTGAACTGAAACAACTAGAACAAAGAATATATTTTAAAAGTTATATTTTAAAAAACGGAGATGAGGAGCATAAGGACTGAACCAAAGACATAAGGACAATTTATTGACATACATCAGCAGCAGGAAGACTGCACAACAGTTGTCTGGCAAATCTGAAATAGTACTGGGAAACAAAGGGAGTGAATAAAGAGGACAAAAAACACTGCACAAAAGGTAATGGCTGATTATGACCTTGAGATATTTAGTCATGCAAAAGAGTAAATTCACCCTTTCTCACCCTGTATGACCACATTAGCATTTCTTGTTAGCCGAGTTCCTGATCTGGGGTATAAAAAAAAAAAAAAAAAAAAGGCAAAAAGCAAAAAAAAAGCAAAAGTGGTATACGCGCTACTTCTTCCAGTGGAAGTTCAAGATTACACTTCCTAGTCTTTCATTTTTCCAGTTCTCTTTCACCTTCACACCAGCCAACAGCAGCCTCCCTCCAAGATGGAAAGTAAAAGCCGCACTCTAGAAAGTTACGGCATAAGACGTCCCTTCTCTCGAGCATCAAGGCAGAGGAAACATGACCTTGTGACACAAAATTCTTGTAGGGTCCATTTTTTGGGGGGGTGGAGCAATATAGGCCCCACCTCACATGCCTGGAAACACCTCTTTATCTCCCGATGCCCAGAAATCCAGACAGACCCAAAGGTACCTTTTAGCTTAAAAAGAAATTATCAGGCCTGATACAGGTGGAAAAATCTATGATATTCAAGTGATCAAATCGTCCCCTGTGGTCCCTCCAGACAGCAAATCCCATTAATCAATTCTTTGGCAAGTAAAGGGTGAAAGAGCAGCAGACACCAAACCAGAAAGCGCAGAAACAACTGGATAAATTAAATGACAAGCCATTCTGAGGACGAGATACACATGCAGGAGTTCTGAAGCTGCTCAAGGTTGGAGGCAGGGTTTCCAACAAAAATATGCACCCTCCTATCAGGAATGAAAGGGCAGCACTCCTTAAAAATAGCCACAAAAGATGAACCAGATTACATGCCAATGAATTCTAGCATTTAGTAAACCGTCTGGAAGGCTACTTTAAAAGATTGTAACTTAAATGCCTAAGCGGAGATTACACAACGGAGGGAAAAATAACATCGCTAACATAATGAAAAATATGTCTTTTTTAACTTGGAGTGCATCCCCAGAAGAAATTATTATTTATTTGGCCTTTCAAAAGGGCTTTGATCATATGACTCTTAGGACCATACAGAGAACAGAGTAATCACGGCTGAAAGTTGGGAGTCATGATTAAGAATGAGCTAAGCAGCCAAAAGTAAAATGTAGGAATAAAAAGACATTTTAAGAAGAAAAAGGTTAATAGCTGTTGCGTGCAGAGGCCATGCTGGTATCAGCTTTTAACTTTAGTTAACCGTCTGGAAAGATCAGCTGTAAAACAGAGTGGCAAAACTGACAAGCGAGGGGAGCGTATTTGGGTTACCGAAGGGTTTAACATAGTTGAGTGAATGTGAAACACGGTATTTTTTTTTTTTTTATAATTGCTAAGTCATATTGCAACCTTCTCGGCAAAGCGAAAAGACCTGGGTGCCATCATAACAAGTCAACGAAAGCTTTCACGTATATGCAGCAACGTCGAATAAGCCAAGTTTTACAACGCATGCAAAGAAGCACAGAATGCTGTATTGAAAACATTACCCTTCTAATATATAGAGGCCAGGGAAATACCTTCACAGCGAATGCTATCGACAGTTCTTTTTACTTTGCCTCTTTAATTAAAGCTACTGAAGTAACAGGAGTGCAAGTGCAGGTAACTAAAATGATTTGACTTACAAAAAGACTGCCGCGTACAAAGACAAAAAGTGATTAAACTATTTATGTCAGCGAGCACACAAGCGACGGGGAACACCGCAGACTCAAAACGTGTGCAAGTCCGGAATTGTAGTCTGACTTTCTCCCCTACTTCCAGTCTTGAATGGGAGATTATCCAGTTAAATTAAGCAAGCAGTAAACTCAGACTATCGGAATACATTATTTTACAAAATGCAGGCTGAGCACGTGAAAATCAGTGTCACGGTCCACCATGAAGGGACATCAGTGGGATTCCGAAAGAATACGGTTCTATTCATAGCCTACAAAAATATAGTGTTAGATGGGATTGCTTCCTGGAACGACCACAAAGACCTTTGCGCAAAGCCATGATAAAGCCATTGGCCAAGGGATCTAGCTGGCCCACTTTCTGACAAGATAGGGTATTCCAAGAGGATCAAATGTTGGTCATCTTCGCCCTCCATTCTCTTACCAATCAACCCTTTGTAAGAACTGTCAGGGTAGACTTAGCATTAATTAGACTGTGGATCTGA
The DNA here is from genome assembly GCA_026212715.1 of Elanus axillaris. Taxonomy (NCBI): domain Eukaryota; kingdom Metazoa; phylum Chordata; class Aves; order Accipitriformes; family Accipitridae; genus Elanus; species Elanus axillaris. Next base: position 3,226,039 of record JANZLQ010000025.1, on the reverse strand, counting down.
TCCAATGCAGTAATTTCTACTTTTGTTTCCTGTGGCCAAAAGCAATGGCAAAAAAATAGACGAGTTCACTTCAACTAAAGCAAAATCACTCATCCTCTAAGCTAAGTACTGTGCCTGATACGATGCTACCAATGCATCCCTCAAACTTCACAAAAAATACTTAAAACCACGTATGCTTACTTTGCCACCTGCTCTTCCTCTCCCCGCAAATAATTAGCGAGAACCTAAATTATAAGACATTGTTTTACTACACAAATATCTTTCCTTGTTTATTTTATTATCTTTTTCCCCATCCACACATCATTATTTGCAAAAACCATTTCATAATTATAAGAGATTCCAAGCTGTGTGTCAGATCCTGGGATATTGCCACTCGTATGGTGGTTTGCTACACTTAGCCTTCAGTCTTGTGGCTAACAATTCACCCAGACTGTGATAATGCCTCACCACAACCCACACACTCTTCAAAGGAAAGCCAGGATACATAATTAAGAGATGATGAGCTCAAATACAAGACAAGGAGATGAGGGAGCAGATTCTGTAACCACACCTGTGAGTGGTTATACTACTGAAGAACTTTCTTCAGCTCCATCTTCACTCACGGTATCAGTAAGTGTGACACATTTTCAAAATACATTTGCAGCAGCAACATTTGCAGCAGCAGAGGAAAAAAAATGAGCGACAAACCCACGCCACTGCAGAAAAACAGCTTTAACTTCAATTATACAGAATTAAGATTGTAAATAAGCATTATTTACAAATAGCCCTTTGTGCAAGTGCGGGCTTTATCTTGAAATACATACATCTATATGTCAAAATCTTATCCCACAAGAACTGTTACCTGAAAATACTCTCAAAGTTTCATTCCAAGCTTTTGCGATCCTGAAAGTGCTGTCATAATGTAAAGAAGTATCGATAAAAATATCTGTGTGTATATGTGCCAGTTCAGGGGCTCATAGTGCAGCATATTGCACGGAAATAAAAATTAAGAACTGGGTACAGATACATTCTACAGCCTACAGGATCAGTCCCTTGTTGGATATTCAGAATAAACAAAACGTCAAACCTCTTTCCTTGTTACTCTATAAAGCTGGAACTGGGGTTTGTTGGTTTTGTCCCGAGTAGTGAAAGAGTTGAGAAACCTGGGGCAAAACAAAATGCAACTAAAGCTCCCGAACTGAATTGAGGACAACTGACCATCCTTCAGAAATCTGCATTAAGAAATACGAGGATTACATGCTCACTTGATTTCGGATTTAAAAAAAAAAAAAAACAAATAAATTTTTGTTTTACCTAAAAGCAGTCTTCGTTTTGTCATGATGAAGGACCACAACTCCGCAAGCCAGCGTCCATTTGCAGGGCCAGATCCTCCAAGCGGCAGCCACACCCTCCTCTTCCTCATTTTTTTCCACTGACCATGAAATATTTTCTAAGCCAGGCCCTGAAAAAAACAACCAAAAAAACCCCCAACAAAAACCCACCATTTTTAATGGACACCAGATACCACATTGCTGATTTAATTAGGCAGATCAGAAACAAATAAATATATCTGCACATGTACAGTTGTATTTTCTGTTGCAGTTCAAACAAATTTGGTAGGCCTGATTTGGCTCTCTATTCAAATCACAGGAAACATAATTAAAAAGTGTTCTATCTTGACAGCCGAATCAGGCTCTCCCCCTCTTTTTGGAATTTAATGTAACACGTTTTCCATTGGTACTGGAAAAATTCACAAATCAGAGGCTTTTCAGAGTATCTTCAGACAGCCCTATGTATTCTGTAACAGCAATAGATGCCAACACGAGACAAGCTTAGAAAGACGTCCCAGAGGTGGTCTCTTTAGTCTGTGGGGTTCTATGGATTTGAAACTCAGGCAGATCTGTCTAACTCTATTTAAAAAAAAAATTTAAAAAATAGTATTTGAGTAAAACTTTCCCCTCTTATGTATCACTCATCACCTCACCCAGATTATCAAATGATTTGGATCACAGTCTCTTTAGCACAGTTAATAATGATACAGCATAGCGAGTATCACCCAACATGTCCTTTCTCTTATCATCTTTTGTACAATTCATTTTATCAATAATTTAGCAGTACATAGAACTGTATGGAAATTGATTGTTGCTATAAACTGTTTTGCATATTGTATCATCTGCTGGCTTTAATTTGTTATTTAAACGACACTGTAATTATACTACATTTCATATTCTATTTAACCAGAGAATATCGAATAAGAACACAATGCAATGAAACCAACTTTCTTCCAGTATCTCAAAAAACACCCACTTATTCTCAAACAATCAGCATTCAACAACAAAGCAAAAATACCGTGTTTGGGGTTTAGCAACTTAAGCTCAATTTTTTGCAGACAACTGCACAAAGATATTATTGTTCTGCTATCATTAGAACTGTGAAATTAATGTTAAAATAAGCTGCTTGTTTATTTAGATTTAGAACTAAATACGTAACCTGAATCCATCCACAACTTCATGCTATTATGTTTGCTGGAAGAGCAAACTGGTATTAAAATAAAAACGTTCAGATTATATTGAGATGTGTGTTAGGGGATGACAGGTAGTACACTAAATAATGCCAAAGCCAAAACAATTCTGTAATCCCAGCACCTCCTGCATATTTATTCGTGTACGATTCCATACCCACAGAAAAGCACTCTTGTAAACAAGTGATACACTTGCACTGTTAGTACAGGTGTTCACAGTTTCCGACAGTCCTACATCCTAATAGGTTTCCAATACACAATTCCGAAATCCCACACCCTGCATAATGCTGTGTTCTGCACATTTAGAAAAATACAATTAATTGCAGAATAATATCAGTGCCATAGCATTTGTAGACACGTTTATTCACGCGAAAATCTTTTTTTCTCTAAACTGCAGAGTATGAGGGGATAGGTGTACCCCTCTCGGCACACTGGAGCGCTCGGATACACAGCACTGACTTTGAAATCCAAATACACAGTAGGGAAAAACGTTAGCCCACGAGTATGTTACTGGTCTGTAAAGATTCACCCCACAAAGCCCTCCCATCCACGTATTCTATATCAGAAAAGCACACTTACTCCAGACTCTTTGCATTCCTATTTACGAAGGTGCTCTGCAAGAAAGGGAGCAAACAGAAGTCCAAGGGTTAACAGAAGGAAAAAACCCAGCAAGCCGCAACCCCAAAATCCCCAGCCGTACTGAAGAACTTGCAAGCAAGGAAAGCGTTCAGCAGATAACGGCCTAACAAAAAGCGAATAGCGAATTTAGTGTCTCGGTATTGCCTGGATACCAGCTCGAGATTTAGGCAGCCTTGGATTACAAGGACTATTCCCTGGAAAACCTAGCCCACAGTTCCCGCACTGTTTTCTACCAATACCGCATCCAAACTGTGACTAAACACCTCATTATGCTTCTCTGGCACTATCTGAAGCAAACATATTGTACAATTTTACATGGCACCTACAAGCAGAGGGGAAAAATAGAGGGTATTTTTTCTACCGAACAGTCATGAAATGATGAACAGCAAGCTCCGTGCAAAAGCTTGCATGGACAGTAAACGTTTTTCCCCCCCCTTTTCTTTCTGTGGTAGGCAACAGGTGACAAAATACAGCCTCCAATCTTTGGCTTTAAAAATAAGAAAATTTACTTAGTCCACAAGACATCTACAATACGGTCTTTTTTTTTTTTTTTAATTAAAATTTAATGAAGAGGTTTAACTGGGCCTCTACACTGGCTTCAGAAAGTAAATGCCCTTCTTCACATTGATTTGTAGATGTTTCATTTCAATAAAATACAGCCCTCGCAGTTACAAACAGTAGCCAGTGGCTTTAGGTAACAGTCTAGTATGGTACTGACAGATCTTAAAAGAGAAAACCCAAGCTGCATTTTCAAAGGGACTGCCTGCCTCAAATACTTCACTACAATCTCTTTTGCCCATAATTTGCTAATTGATCCTAAATACGCAGATGAATTATGAGGTAATAACCTCCAATTTTCTTAGCTCTTACTCTAGACAAACATTATATTCTGATTTATGAATATCTGAAATATTTAATTTGCTGTTCACGGCACTTCAACAGTTAATCTAATTTATGAGAAGTAAGAACACCACATTACAGATTCCTCCTATTTTCTCCTTTAAGCTTCACCACTTCAAAAGCGGTTTTCCCATCTATTATTACTTAGAAACATTCTCCCTTTGTGCACTGAACATATTAGTACAGTTCAGGAGGCCGTAGCGGCGACGCGGTTCCTTTGCCAGTCTCCTTGCTGCTCATCTAAATCATTTTACTCCCATACGCAGCTGGTCAAGTGCAAGCAAGAACTTTGCTGCGTTCAGCTACATCTCAGGCACTTCCACAGCAAGCCTTGAAAAAAAAATATCACGAGGCCACAAAAATTACCAGCTTCTACCACTGGACATTTCTTGAGTCTTACAGCGCTCACACAACATTTCTAAAGCAGTATGTGCTGTGCTGTAGCAGTACACCTGTGCCCCTTTTAGCAAAAAAACCCCATCGCATTGGCTAAAAACGTTAATCCCCATTTCTCAATTCGCAGTTAAAAGGAGTCTTTCTTTAAAGACACTATTTCCCTAAATGCTTGGGAGAAAAAAAAAAAACAAAAAGAAGTAAGTTTTCTGCTCGGAAAGCTTTGCCATTTCTTCCCTTTACAAAACTACAGCTTTGCAGCACCGGCAAAGAGCACCCGGTGCAGCAGATGGTTAAAATTCTGCATCATTTTTAATAGCCTTAAGAGAAAGCACTGCCTTTTTTCGGGGGGGGT
>JANZLQ010000025.1:3164021-3218299 GCA_026212715.1 Elanus axillaris | reverse complement strand
GGGGGAACAAGAAAAAAAAGAAAGAAAACCCCAAATCTCCCGGGCTCCCCGCCTGCTGCGGAGGTGCTGCCGCTACCCCGGCTCCTCGGCCTGCCCTCCCCCGGGCTGCCGGCTTTAAGGGCTTGCAGCCCTGCCCGTGGTTTAAATCCAGTCATTCCAGAATTTCGCCTCTGACTGTTAGGTTATTTATCCTCATTTAATCTTCCATTTCCACGGTTGATATTTAGTATTACACAGCAGAAGCAAAGACCTGCAGGTTTTTTTCTGCGGAGGAGCGCTTTATTGGGCTGGGGGACGTGCAAAAGGGAGGGACCGTGCACCCAAGCTAAAGCCGTCTTTTTTGTGTAAGCCGCGGACATAACTCGTCTGACTTATTAAAAGGCTTTTCTGCAGAGTATGAACTCCGGATATTACTTGCCAGGCAGCTCCAACAAGCTGAGTTTATCCAGCTATGAATTAGGCTGGTTATGCTTTATCTCCTTAGCGTGGTCAGTTCGCAACCTGGTGCCAAGTTCGTCCCCGTGAGCTGTAAATTCGGCACGTGCATTAACGTTCGGAGCACGGACAGAAAGGAAAGGCTGCAAAATGGAACAAGGTCATTTACAGGGCCCCAGTTCCAGGACCCTCAGACCACCTACGAGATGCTTGGGATGAGAAAGACGTTTCTCCCGTCCACGTCTTAAAACACGCACGTCTACCAGAGTCCCTCCAAAGCGTTTGGAAACTGCTCCAACGACGGAGATTAGGGAAAGAGCTGAAACACCCATGCTCGGATCAGGGATGACAATTTTTTGTGTTTTCCTGCCTGCTACCAACGTTCTATAAAAGTTTTTACTGGGTGTACTCTGTTTATCCTCGTAATACGTGAAGCCACACTGGGCAACTTACCAAAATCATGCTACGAGTACCACCGTCAAGAAAATTTTCACCCCCTTCACAGAGCAGAATAAAGTATATTCTGCCATGCAGTATGAAAAGCGACTTGTTAGACCCAAGTGTTTTGCATCTGAATCGGCATCCAAAAGTAAACAAACAAACAAAACACATACGGAGCAAACCCTAGCCCGTAAAGACTGACGAAGGCAGGCCCAAACTGTTTCAAAATGTATTTAGTTTGGGAGGCTGCAGAATTCTTTGGAGGATATAACCTTTTAGCTATAAAAATGTTAATAAATACTTGGTTCAAAATGAATAAAAAGCTTGCTGTTCTCTCTTAGGAAGTTTGCTAAGTGTAGTCACCAGGGCAAATACCAAGTATTTTGTTACAACAAGTGCAAGTTGCGTATAGCAAAGAACATCTATTATCAGTGTCCTTGTAGGTTTACTGCTCCTCTCCTGTTTAAAGCAGCGTGGCATTGTCAGAGTTGATACTAACCAAACAGTCAAACACACACGGATGAAACATATCGGTAAGACTTTAATTTCCCATTTCTAAAATAGTTTTGAGAACCTGCAAAAAATACGTTTTTAAAATAATTGAAGTTATATTGAGGGTGTTAAAACCGGAAAAGTCAGTAACGCTTTTAATACAGGTTTTCTCATTTCTTACATACATGTTCAGTTACAGAACTCCCAGTAGTATGAAGCTTATGGGAATTGGCTAGTGGTTCCAAACTCGACATGCTTAAAATGATCTCTCTATGCTCTGTAGCTCAAAGGAGTATGAGGAAGCCGCACAGTCGCATCTTACTAAATTCTAATGGAAAAAATACTCCCTTAAAAATCTTCGCTACATTATGAAATGATCCAAAAATATTATAGGTGGGGCTAGCACAACTGCCAACTGCTACGATTGCCAGATACCCCCTATTACAAGACCGCATTTTCAGTTGCTTAAAAACTTTGCCAAACTTCAACCGTTTGGCTGAAAATTGCCCTCACCAGGTGTGTGCCTCAGGGATAACTTATTTGAAAATCTGCAGCCAAACAGCTTACACCACTCCAAGAATGAGCCTGTCGAAGCATCAGTTGTTTGGTCCATGCCGCCAAATTACAGAAACCTTTTCTTCGAGAAGCTCCTGCATCCCCGTGTTTGGAGCAGAGATTAGGATGGGAGGCAGCCTGTTAAGGAAGTGGGTTTCGCCCCTTCATTCTAGCCAGGCTATAAACATTTGAAAACTTCACTTGCTGGGGACTTGCTGAAGTTTAATAGGAAAAAAACTCCCAAAGATCCCACCTTCGCTAAACATGCTGCTTCCTCTCACAGCTGTCCAGGTTGATGAGATGGCACATAAACCCACCGCAGGCTCTACACCAGAACCGTGTAATTTCAACCCTGTCACGGCTGAAGCTAGGCTCCGTCAGAAGCAGCGGTCTGGGGGCCACGAAACAAGCGTCTTCGGCTCTTAATACTTCTCCTGCTTGCATCCAGACGGCCTAGTGGAAGATGCTCGATTTCAACATGGAAGAACTAAAGAAAGCAAGCCAGAATAGAAGAAAAAGAAGGGAGAAGGACATCAGTAAACTGACAGAGCCTGGCAGAGCAAGGGAGGCAGGTCTGGTGCAGAAGGTGGGAGTAGGCTCTCCGTCTGAGCAGGGAAGCTAAAACTATTTGCAAGAAGAAACTGGACTTCTCGGCTGGGGAAGCAAATGGGAGCAGATAGAAAAGATGCAGCGCTGAGAAGCCAGGACACTGTCAAGAGAAAAGAGGGAATCACCAACAACTCTGTTGTTTCTCTACTGAAGTGCTTTAAATAGAGAGAATTATCTTCTTATTGCCATCATTTGGCTCAAGTAGCAGGGCACTGTGGGATGGCTCAGAATATTCCACTCCTTCTGATGACTCATTTGGATGTTCGTAGGCTGCTACAAGATAAAATCTCTGTTTATGCGATTCGCTTTTAAACCTCCCTCCCCCCCCAACTTGCAAAAAATGACATGCACGAGCATGTGCATTCACACACGCATACAACTGTTAAAACTGCATTACAACAAGGGTTAATCTTGTTCAAACAGGATTAAAGAGCGGAGAATCAAACAGAAAAAACAGGAATGAAATCTACTGTGCAGCAGCATTTCTTGTATACGGCCCCTGCATGATACAATTCTCACTCACAGGCCTGCTTTCCATCTTTTCTGCTGGGTCCCAGCTTCATTAAATGGATGGAAAAACCCAATTCCAACAGTAGCAGCGACTGTGTTTTATATTGTCCTCGCTGAACAAGGTGCAGCCCCATGTCTCATTTAACTGGATGCTTCTCAAACTACCCACCGGAGCCTGAATTACAAGGTTTTCCTGTGGCACTTCTTACCACTGTCGTCCTTGAATGCTTCTCAGAGGTCCGCTAATTTATCTTCACAGAAATCCCTTGAGCTGAAGGAGCGATACTACCCACATTTTGAAGAGGAAGAATTTGGCACAAGTATCCCATCCGTTCTGGGAGCCCAAACGGAGAGAGATGAAGAACCTGGCTTTTCAGGTTACTCGGCTTTATAAAGAACCGCATACGTTGGCACTGTACGTTGCAAGCACCTTTCCCCTGGTTTTCGCTGGCAGTGGCAAACGCTTGCTTGCCATAGTTCACAACCAAATGAGAATACGAGGAACCAAAATTAACAGACTCAAATTCTGAGTGTGTTAAAAAACAAAAGTAAAATACCTGACCTAATGTATTCCTGCCAAGTACACACACCTCCTTCTTTACAAGGCAAAGTTTTAAAGCAAGTACTACCATGCATGAGGGGGTTATGTAACATGTCCCATTATCCCAGTTTAATAAAACTTGTTTTCTTACCATTATAGTCTCGGAACACAATATAAAATAAAATCAGGTTTAAAAACTATTTTCAATCCTTTAATATCTTTGCTTTAAGCAAATATTAAGATTTGGGGGAAGTTTGACTCCTAAGTTTTGCACCGTGGAGCTGGCAATACCAGTAAGGCCGTAGGGGAAGGTGTAATGGGTTGCTGTGCCTTCCCTTTTTTTGCGTTTGAGTGGAACACAGTACGCATGGGTTATGATTCACAGTTGCGGGAACTGGTGACTGCTCAGTGGTCCTCAGGGGCTGACTCAGGTGTTCTAAACAGAGGGGAAGTGCTCACACTACCAAGTGGCCATCAGAAAGACTTGCCAGGCCAAAGCGCCGTCAACCTCCCTCGTCATTTCACACAAAAGGAAGACGGAAAGACCGCAGAGAACGCACATTTCTTTTACGCTGCCAGAGGTGGGAGGATACTGTGGTCAGGGCAGCGGGGGGAAGGCCGTAGTGCTCTTACTGGACAGTCTGTCAACATCAGAGTTTGTTGTTCTTTTGGATGACTGTTATTCTAGTAGCACTTTGTTCAATTTGTTCTGCATCTTCTGAATTTTCATCCTCGTTTCTTGAATATCTTAAGTGTTTTGAAGAGTGCCTAGAGCTGAAAATCATTGCTCAAAGAAACCTGTATTAACATGAACGCTCACGTTAACTTTTACAGGCACCTTTGAGACACTCCAATTGCAGTACTGCTTTAACCTGGCTATGGAAGCAAAACTCTGAGTGGGATAAATCAAAAAATCGCGGGAAACATGACTTGTGAAGTTAAATGCGAGAGTATTGGAAAAGAAAATTGTTTTTCAAGGTGAATGATTTTGTAAGAACTCACTGCAAAGAGATCCGCCCATAAATACCTTTTTCATAGCAACAGGAAACCTTCAGCACCAAAAGGCAGGCTGTGCCTTCGGAAGAATAAGCCTCTACATCATAGCATAATGATGCAAACAGCAAAGACCTTGAACTAAAATGCGGTCAGATGACAGTTTCCAATAGGAGACGCAATATACTTTAGCAAAGCAGCAAACAGTTGCCGGAAGATATGCTAGACACAAATTACTCTCCAGCTATGATGATAATGGGCAAAGTGTTGATAACCTGGCTTCCAGTAAAAGGACCAGCATCTTCTCAATGGAACAGCAATGACCATTTAGGGTGAAATGTTCTTAACACAATGCTATAATCTGAAACCCACCTTGCTCAGGGCAAGCTTGACCAAGGCTGAAAAAAAGATTCCAGGAGAGAAACAGTTCAATTTGTCCAAACAGAATTTGTAAAGGACTCAAGTATAATTCTGAAGGCACTCTTCTGATCTGGAGAAATGAAAATTGAAGTTCTTCCCTACAAATTTTTTTTTTTTTTCATTCCTGCCTCATCTCAGGACTCCTGTACAACTTCTCAAGAAATGCACTCAAAAACCCTATGCTAAGACCACGTTCTGGAATCCTAACTGACCTACATGGAAGAAATGTCCCAAATCAACTCGAACTGTTGGCTAGTGTGTGAACATTTTCCATGAAGAAAAACCCAAACAGCCTGAATGGGAAAGCAGCTCCTTCATTTTCCTACAGAATGTTAGGTTACTTCTTACAAAACTTTTCGGTTTTAAACTTTTCTTTCATTGGAAAAGGTACAACTCACCTCCCTGCACTCTCATAATTAGGGAAAAACTAATCTGGTAAGTGATCTAATGAAGAAAAAGTAGGTAAACGGAGAGTTAAAGTTGCAATGTTTACAATGCACACTGTTAATTTTGGAAGGTGAAAAGGCAAGTAAAAAAAAAAAAGTGTGTAGGAGATGAGAAAGTACTGGAGCTTCCTTCTTAATGTGGTTCCTGAACACTCAACTGCGGTTTATACTCTGAATAAAAGTCATATTATTCTTATCTAAACCATCTAAGAGCAGCATTCACATATTCTGGAACAAGACACACTCCTGGGAAGTAAGGCTGATACCTAACTAGAAAAACAGTGGAAGAAGTGGGGAAAAAAAAAAAAAAACCAAACAGCCAGCTGTTCGATGAATTACAAAAGTCAAAATCAACCAACCAGAAATTTAAACTGATCTAGTTCAGTGTTAACTTATTTCCTAGCTTTTGTTTCTTTTCCTCACACCATTCATTGTTATTGAAACGTGGCTTTTTGTTTATGAATTTACTTCTAGCATAGGACTGCTTGACAACCAATGTTTATGCATTTTGTCATATGTCATTAGTTTCTTCCACATAACTATGTATGCTGAGACTAAAAGATACCTTCCACATTTTTTTTTACTCTAAATAAATTAATTTTTGAATTATTTTAAAATAAAATAAATCGTGAAAAACGGGGTGGAGTAGTGAAATCAATGTTAATTCAATTGCATTTTTAAGGTTCTTCTGACATTTGAAAAAGTGGCCAAGCACATTCCGCCTGCTTGTTTTTATACAGATACATCTGTCAGAAATTCACGCACAAGCTTGTATGGGGCTCCTAGTATTGTGTGTGTTGTAAAATAAATCTGTATTGGTCTGCTCCCAATCCAAATATACTTGTGACTAAAGCTCTCACATGCAGATATAAATCTAGCAAATCAGAATCTGTTTCCAGGAGCTGTAACTTACTGAATTTATATATATAAAGCCTAACAGGTGAGGAAAAAAACCAAACAATCAAAGATTACTCTAACTTTACCATAATACAATTCTACCATTAGATCTTATTTTATTGAATGGTTCATGCCTTACTGGCATTTCTAGATTTGCTTTTATACTTCCGCCTCGCTATTTTAAGATGTATTATCTTTAATCCAAAAACTGCCATCCTACCTAAACCTACTTAGAATTTTCTGTGATGAAATCTCATTGAGCAAAGATTAGAGAGAATTACAGATCTTTCACTGTGCAATCTGGGAACATACCAACCACAGCACAGCATAACCCAGAAATGCCTTAGCCACCTTTAAATTTTTTAATATCGGGATTTAAAGCTACAAAATATGAGGGATTTTTTTCTTCACTGAGCAAAAATAATCGAAGACACACTGATTTATGTTCAGCTCATACTTCACAGCAGAAAGCCTCGCAGCTTTCACATATTCATGTATTATTTTTAGTATGGGCAGAACCTATGGAATGGTGTGTTGTTTCTGTAGAAAGATGCTAACAGCTATTCAAATCTCAGAGTGGAAGGGAGCTTAAAACAGGACAAAGCTCACCTGGAACTTGACTGCTTTGGAGGAAATTCTCCCACTTTACAGCCACCACAGATGTTTTGTCTGAATCTGCCTGCACATGCAATTAGCAGAAAGTGAACAGAAAATTGCAATTATTTGGGAAAGACCAGGGCAATTATTTAAAAAAAGTAAGTTGAAGCTTTTATATCCAGTACTTTCTGCTCACTTAAGATGCAACACCACTCGCCATTTAAAAACTCTAAGAAGTTATTTCACTTGTCCTTAAAAGGAAACTGGAGCATACTATGCAGTTTGAAGTTAGCAGAATCATCGAACGTTCATATTGCAGTAGCGTACAGGGACTATAACTTCGGGCCCAGCTGTGTTAAGTGCTGAGCAAAGACAGAGACTGTGATTATCAAGCCTTTAGGGCAACGGCCCTTTTTACAAAATAGGTAAAAAAGCAATCTTGCATATTTGTAGTATGTAATCACAATTTTTAGTTGAAGAAATAACACTTTAAGGGTATTCCTCTGCAGTTCAGAGTATCTAGCAGCAGCTACAAACAATTAAGTAGTAGTTTAAAAAAAAAACAACACTCTAACTTCAGCACCTTATTGACTAAATTAACCATTTTCCTCTTTTAAAACATATATCATAGTTTACTCTGAAATTTTCCACCCAAATTCTGACTGACTTAGTGCATGATTATTTTTAAATGGAAATTCTCAATATGGCTTTTCTGCAATAAAAATGTTTGAAAGATAAAATTTTTAAAAGTGTGTTTTCTTACATTGGTAACTGCAGAAAATAAAATAAAAAAAGAACACAATACTTTAATTTTGTGCTTGTATTTTGTATTCTCACACCCACCACATTGAGTTCAACATTTTTTAAATGGAAGAACTTGAGATTAAAAAAATTCCATGTGTGAGGTTTGTTTACAAAAAATAATCCAGTTGTTGCTCAGTTACTTTTTATACATGTAGATGGGGAGCGAGTTCATATTACTTTGAAACAATAGCTTTTGTTCTTGAGATGTACTTTAGAGGCAGAAAAACAGTAGTTGCTGCAGCACTATGAGTTCTTGATATATTGAACAGTAGAGGAAACAGTCTCAGAAACGATGTAAACTGCTTCCAGCCTGAACTTAGCAGGCTGCTTTTTTGCCAGTAGTTCAAAACATGTTTAGCTGAATAAGCATATTTTCAACATTACAACAGGGTGTAATCACTTTTTCATCTGATCTGCTCTTCATGTACGCTTTATTACAAAAAGGTGGAAAGTTATACATGGGGAAAAATCAGGCATAAAGGCATGTAAAATAAAAAAGGTCTCTCAAACATTTTCCATTCCCCCACCGGACCCCTCCACAGTAAAATACATGAAAAAACCTCCTGCAGATCATGAGCGTGTGACTCACACGGGAGTTTCATACAGCTTCCTCTTCTGCTGCAAGCCTCCCTGGGATTCTCTCCCTCACCGATACTTGCTACCAAATGGCGTAGGGATGTTGTTTAAGATGTTTTCTTTCACCTGAAGTGAGCTAAATGGCTTAAGCAGCACTTGAGAAATTGCTCCCGTGCCAGGGAGTGGGGGTGTGAAAGCTCAGGCTTCCCGGCAGAGAGGAGAGAGGTGCTGGCACCGAGCTCTCCGCGTATTTGGGATACATAGCAAATGTACGTCGGGATTTGTCACGGGTCCGATCCTCCTCTCCAGTCAATGGCCTCACTCCTTAGGACTTGAAAGGACTCAGGATTTCACACAATGAAACCCCTTCTTCAGCTGCAAAGCGAAAGGCCTCTAAAATGACAAAGCAGAACCCGTATGAAGCAAACGACAGGAAGAGCTTCCCTGCTCTTCCCTTCCCAGACTCCAGAGGAGATCCCTTGCTTGGCTGATGTAAATAAATACCTGTAACTCAACTAGAGTACGACTGTTTCCGATCAGCCTGGGACCTGGGCCGTGCACGGACAAGGTTGGAGGCAAATACCACCGTGAGGGCAGGTTTGACGTAGTTCAGTTATCTTGCTGGAGAAAGACAGTGCCTGGGCTCGAGATGTCATTCAGCTTAGTCATCCGGTGTGGAAGAGCAGAGCATGGGGTTCAGGAAGGCAAGCTCATACTTGCTTCTAAGTCATCTCTGGCTAATACCTAGATTCTAGCTCCGTGATGAAGGTTTGAACGCTTACGCAGACTTTGTGCAAAAGAAAGGGAACTGTTTGATGAAGAAATGTCTGTGTGCAGCAATTGTGGGTTAACCATTTTCAGATCACGTCTCTCCATTTATAAACAAAAACCTGGCAAAGATAGCGGTCAAGTATTGACGGACAGGACTGCAAAGTGCAGTACATTATACAGCTTTTCAACTTCTGGTCACTTTTTGAAAAAAATAGGTTTAGTTGGCATTAATTATCTGTTACCCGCTCTCCAGAATTTACTATCGATACGAATCAGCACTACAGGAGCACTTCAGATCCCCTCTTAATTTTAGGGCATTGATAGGTAGAGTATGCTTTGGAAAATTTACAGGAATATAGATACTAATGAGGAGAAATACAGTGCAGGGAAAGGCTGGGAGCAAGAACAGTGGTCTGAGGATGGGCTGCAGTTCGCGCTCGGTCCCAGGACGCACTAACAGCCGCACGTGGGGCTAGAACCCTGTCCCTGGGGAGTACGGGCCAGGGGTGAAAAGAGGAGGGGAAAATTGGGTTGTCGTTGTGCATCAGGTCAAAGAAAGTGATCCATTTATTCTCCAAGTAGGACTCATGTGAAAGCTTTTCATGTAGATACGAAAAAGCACAATAAAATTTTGCTGTGGCTTTACCACCTCTGTGTAGGAGCTGATGGGAGGGTGGGAGACCTGTGTGCCCTAGGTCAGAGATTTAAATTCACAGGTGTAGGGCAAACTGGAAAACTTGCCCATATATTATCAGTAATTACGTCTCTCGGCGTAAGAACATGGTTATCCAGTGCTACCTACCTGCATACTCGCTAACACACAGAACTTTGCAGACAGGTAGTCATCTTCCCTCTTGTTTTCTCAGAAAGTATTTAATGCTGACAGAAGTAATAAGGCAGAGGGGTACAACTGCCTTTGCTCTGATGGAGCAATACCTGCCCACCTGGGTTGACGTTTATACGTAGATTCAATTTATTGTATTTATTTGCCTGCGTTACTGCAGCTGGTTTTCATCCCTATTTTTTCATGTTCACGCTAGTAAATACCAGGGACGACAGCCTGATTAATGATGATAAGTCTGAATTAGGGATGTGACTAAGGGCTGTGTGATCATACAGATTCAATCATTTTGCTTGTGCAAAATGGGGAAGAAGGAGAGACTAAGAAGTAAAAAAATTAAAATACTGTCTTTAAAATAACCTCAGTAGCCCAGCAATGCAATCTGGAAATAAAGTAGTGTCTCTGGCTTCAGAGGTCCCTTTAATTCCAGAGCTGTATGTTACTATTTAGTGTCATCTGTTGTTATTTCAACCTTAAGGTATCCAAATATTGGTAAATACAAATAAAAATGTGGGAGAAGGGAGAGCAGAGCTATAAAAACATGCAGCTAATCAAAGAGTGCTCCCTCCAAATGTGAAGCCTTTTCTTTGTAAAATTTAAGTCAAAACTACTCATGACACCATGACATATGGCACTTTCAGCACAGTTGGGCAAATAATGCCCGTTTACATTGATTGTTGGAGGTCAAGTGATACCAATGTTGAGATTTGCAGCCATCACCACAACAACTGAGTTTGCTTGGGATGATCAGGAGCAACTAAAAATGCTTCATTTGAAAGAAAACTCATGCAACTCTATTTATTATTTAACTAATGGGAGGGGCTGTTCATCTAGAAATGTTCATCTATTATTTAGAAAGGAAAATGCAGTACAGTGTTTTCTTCCATGTATCAGACCATCTCCTTATCAATAAGGGCTGAATATAACAATTTACAAATGGACAAAAATAGCTTTTGAAAGATTCTACAGTATCAGTGACAGAATGACTCTGAAAAAAACCATTATGCCTCACATGTCCCCTCTCCAAAATACAAGACAGTAAATAAATAACACTGTTTCACACACTTCCATCTTCTGCTTATAGATGCACTCTGTAAAAGATCTATCCCAAAGCTTTCCCTGCCTCCTCGGGACCATGACAGCTCAGGAGGCCTTGCCTAAGAGTATCTTCAGCCAGAAGAACTAGACTGTTGGTATAAAATGCTTTACCCTGATAATAATGTTATACGATGTCTGCTCGGGGAAAGTCTGATTTTCTCCTACACCACCTGGCTACTAATTAAGTTTTCCTCCCATCTCACTTTTTTGGGCAACTGAGTCTCACTCTCTTTGCTCTCCGATGCACCCAAAACTAGAAAACTGAAGTCAATTTTTATGCTGGTCCTTCTGTTCAAATACGGTCACCCATTACCTTAACACGTGTTACATCTCGTCTGGGTTACAACTTATCTACAGTGTCAATTTGCATAATTTTGCAGCAGAAGAGCCCCTGATGAGATGGCCCTAACTCCACAAAACCGAGTTCGGCAAGCCTCAGGTTTCTTTAACTTAACTTGGAGGTTGAACCACGGGTGATGCCTCTATAGTCAAGGCATTTTAAACTCATTTTCCACTTGTCCTTTGCTAAGCAGAACTCAAACATACTGAGGGATGGCATCCTGCATGCCCGATTCACACAGAGTTCTTGCAGAGCAGCCTGCTAGAGAAGTATCTGTCAAGCGTTCCCTCCGAAGAGGCTCAGCGGCTCTCAGTCCTCTCTGCCAGCTACTAGTTGCATGGCAGAAACTAGCCAAGATATAGAAGTTTTAAGGCACATTGGAAGGCTAAAAGCATATTTAAACTTTTCATTCAGGCGGTTGACTTACCAATTTTGAAGTGCCAAGGGATGTTTTATTGTGTGCGGTGTCTATAAAATGACATACTAGAGCATCCTCTGCCTTTAGAAGGCTGCAAAGGCCAGACATCAACACCACCAACAGAGTCCAGCCCACTTCTATAAAGATCACCTTTATAAATCCATAAAGATTTATTGCACAAACATTTCCAATACAGTTGTTGGTGAGTTTGCCTGAACTCCAATATATTACTATATGCAAAGACAGTAGCCAGCAGCTATTCAGAAGCGCTCAGAGAATGTGTTAGCAGTTAGTAAGTGAATTCATTTTTCTGTTTTAAAATCCTTTCAGGAAACGAATAAACTACGATAACAATAGAATCTTTAACAATATTACTCAGACAAATGTTTGGACATCTGACATGCTAGAGTGAAGTGTGATAGCATCTATCATCAGCCGATGCTGTACAATTATACAGCATTTCCCTGCAATCAGGAACTGCGTCAGATTAAAACACTGTGCTGTAGAGGCAGGCAAAGAACTTCCTTGCAGAAACAGAATCACAGAGTCCTTACAGTTTTCCCCTACCGACACCAAGAATGCACATTAAACAGAGGAATTCCAGGTGCAAAACTGGGGGGCACCAGGCAACTGGCCCTCACCGACTATCAGTGGGAGTTATACCTCTGAAATAGTCTTTCAGATACTTAAAACCACAGTATATTTAACTACAAGACATTTGTGGCACAACCAAATTTATGGATACGAGTCTCCCTGAGTCGTGCAATGCTGACAGAAATGCTGATACAAACTAACATAAAACACAATCTTCCTAATGTGCAGAAAGAAACCTATTTTAAGAATCTATTAGGGCATTCGGCACTTTTACTGGGTACTACTTTAGTCTCTGCATTTTAAAACCAGTTACTTCAGTTAGCAGAAGTTTTGTTGCGCAAAGATCAGAGTGCTAGTATGTGTTATAACTCCCTAAAAATATTTTCAATGTTTCTTACGCAATGGAATGCTACAATTTTCCAGAGTCTGATATCTCAAGACTTTTATAGGCTTGAAGTCATAATTTGCAGTCAAGCGAGTGCCACTTGAGGAATAAAACTCCCTCTTTCTATTCCGCCAAATGATCGGATCCTAAAACTGTGCCACTGATCTGAGACTACTGCAACTACTATAATTCTTTATTTAGGTACCTCCTTTATTTGGGTAATAAACCAAATTTGTGGTAGATGTTGATTTTTCTGTTAGATTTCTGCCTTTCTGAGATACCAGAGAATTTTGCATGCTAGAGAAAGTCATGAAAGAGCTGGATTAATAATAAAAAGGCATGAAAAGCAGTTTATCCGGTCGCTATCACCATACTGCTAGACAGGATAGTACACAATAAATCCATGGCATGCATATAACACTAATATCTATACCTGGAAGCTTATTATCATTTATACATTAAAAAAATCACGTTTGGCAGAGAAGACCCAACTACATTTGGTTCTGGGGTTTTTTTGTTCATTTTCACTTTGTTTAGAAGTCTGCTTTTTTTAGGAGTCCGCTTTTTTTTAGGTGAAGCACTGTAAAATGCCTTTGAGAGTAAACTGTTCACCTCGATCTCTCGTGCAATTTAAGATTTTCCAGCAATGCATGTATATGCAGAAACAAAGAAAATGGCTGCAGAATTAGACTCACCATCCTTAAAGTAATTAAAACGCAGTATTAATCTTTAACAGTAATTATTCTTTTAATAGCCCCTCTAAATTATAAGAAGCGGATAGCCAGAGCTTTCCCTCCAGCAACAGCACTCTGACCCCACCAAGGGAAGAAAAGCAGTCCTTGTGAGGCGTGCCAAAAGGTGCCCCAAACAAGCACTGCATCTTCCCTCTCACGGACACCCAAAATTTACACAAAGCGGTCAGAACTGGCCACATTCCAGGCCAACATTCCCTCTAAAGTGAAAATCCTTTGGTTATGTCAAACAAAATCCCAGAGGTACTATATACAATACCTAACTCAGTTTCATGTCTGGCAAACACAAGTCTGCTAAATGCAACAAGTGCAAATCCCTCTTTTTGTAAGGAAAAAGAAATGAAATTTATATGGCTGGCAATGCCCCCACTGACTTCTCAGCCTACTTCTACACCACATTATTAATTTACTCATTCTTAGTCTGTGCTTGCACCTTCTCGCAGGCTAGTTAAAAGTGTTGAAGCTGGTATTAACGTGGTAACAACAGGAAGGACAAGGAGGGATCAGGCCAATACAGAACTTGATACAAGGAAAGGAACAATTTTCCTCCTCTGCTTCCCCAGTTTTCTACCCTGTCCCGTCCCCATTCAGATCTGAGTGCCACAAAACAGTGCACTGGGACAGGAAGACCACCTTCATAATTAAAACATTATATTTAACTTCGGGGGGGGGGGGTAAAGTATACATCACATTTCCTGATTACAGGAGGAAATTTGGTGTGAAATACTGTACAACAATAATATTAGCAAGGGAGGAATTTCTTGTATGGGGCAGGCTTGAGGATTCTGTGCGATCCTGTGCTCCCTCTTATTACCTCTGTTGTGGCCAGGTAATTCAAGGTGTCCTTTTTGAAATTTAACTGTTATTGTATACGCTTTAGACCTGAACTTCATCAAAATGGACAAACAAATGGAGGTCTCGCGTATGGGCAATCAAAAGGAGACTGTTCTCCACACCAGTTCCTCAAAGAACCCTTGCATTTAATTACTTGTATCTACACAAGAAATATCCTTAAGCTTCTACTGTATACAGCAGAAATAAAACATTATAATCAAGCAGTGCCATGATTACTGCTTTAATACAATTAAATACATTTAAAGTAGTGTCGAGATGTGTAGAGTAGCCTATCTACTTAGAGGTTGCATTTCATTATGCAAGTGGGCCTCACAGACGTGCACCAAAACAGCCAAGTACTATGAAAAATTCTATGAAAGTTTAGGGTTTAGATTGCTAAGATTTGAGATAAATGCTTTCTGGAAATAATTTGATTTTTAACTTAATTGATTATGTTCTTTAAAACTTTAATTGCAGAACACTAAAATTGGTATCCACTTTCTTAAGCATTTGAATTCAATGAGAGAAAGTGATCAGGCGTTTCTCCTATTTTAATAGATCAATGAAAAAATATTGAGATAAAATAATAGCGTGGGGGTAAGACAAGGAGTAAAACTACACTTAGCTGTACAGTACATTGTTGTGCTGAGGCCCACATGCACAGAAAGCATAACCAAAACTTTTCATAATAAAAAATGGTCACCATTAAAACTAGAATCTTCATTAACTTCAGGCATGTTCCTTGCTTATTCAACATAATGTCCCAGTATGAGTGAAAAGGATTACTTTCAGTATGTCCCGAAGCAGGGGATGTAAGAGGGTACACTAAAGTTAATCAGAGCAAGAGTTTGTTCTGATCTTTCAAAGATTTGACAGGAGGAGAATATGTCTCCTTTGCAGGGATCCAAGTCCTGTTTGTCAACTGAATTTGTCCTTTAAGTTTCCCACTGTGCCTTAGTCATAGCAAGAGGTGAATGGAGAAGATGAGATTTCCTGACAATTCTTCGAAGAATTGACAGCTAAAATCTGTCATTAGCTCCTCCTCTACCATCCACCAGAGAAAAAATTCAAGCCATGACCAGCCTTTGCAAGCTCTAGCTCCTGCTCATGACCCATACTGTTCAGTTTTGGACTTGAGCTGGGGAGGAAGTGTAAAGAAAACAGAGTAAAAAAGAGATCTTGGGATCAGTCAGCATCCATGTGAGCAAATTGCCCTGTAATATCCGGAGAGGCGGACAATGACGGGCTGTCACAGCTCTATAGGAAAACTGGGGAGGGGTCGCATACACAGCCGAGGAAGAAGGACAAGCTGTGGTGGGGACGAGGGCCTCTCCTGAGACAGGGCTAACACGCCTGGAGAAAATGAAGCTCAGTAGGCTGTTGGCAATATCGGGGCTTGTAAATACTTGTCATGTTCACCGGCTTTTCTTAATGCCTATAAATTGCATAATGACACAATGAGGAAAATAGCCATTTGTTCTAATGGTAAAATATCAAAAGCATCCTACCTCTTCAAAGCAAGGGTATGCGTATTTCTGGAGTCTGAACACAGCCATCAATCCTGCTGCAGAGCTACGAGGAGAAAAAAAAAAAACACAAGGTGAGACATTCTCAGGGATAAAATCAGTAGAGAGAGAGAGAGAGAGAACAAGCAGAAGAAAACCAGAGAACCACATAAGAAAACCCCATCTTCTCTTGTTTTCCCACCTTAAAATAAAGCAACTCTCAAAGGTTGATTTACTAAGATTTTTTTTCATTTTTCTCTCTGGAAAACTGAAAGCTCACAACAACCTTAACTATGGCATCTCTGCAAACGTCCTCACGCTACAGACGCCTTATTGCAGACACCTTATTAAAGGCTTTGTCTTCATCCAAAATTACTGCAGCCTGTCAGGAGTCTCCTCACTCCTTTTCTATGGCACAGAAATCCCAATTAGCAATTTCCGTCTTTGCCTCTCCTATTCAAAACCAATTCCTTAAAAACAAACAAAACAAAAAAATCCCTCTACTGGTCAGGCCTGCAACCCTGAAAGAACCCACCACAGTCCGGATACCCAACGGCATCCAAACTATGCCTGCAACTTTCGCTTTCACTTATGAGTAATCCAAGGGGTTTAGGAGCTGATGGAACCCACCTGAATAAAAGCGTGAACAAACAGAGCAGCTGCTTTTCTGACACTAGCATTTGTACAAATAAAGTATCTGTCACACTAGGTCAGAAAGCAGTATGTATTTTTATACAACTAAACCTCGATTCTACAGTGAGTGAAGCACTACAGAATATAAAGCTATTCAGTCTGTGTGCTTCTCACCTCCTTAAAATTGCAAAAACAATGAAAAAGCACATATGTATGTGTACACGCACACACACACACGTGAATTAAAAGAATAATGCCAAGAAATGATTAATTTGGTAAATCTGATGCACTATGAAAGAATTACTGAGTTTTGAGAGAAAAACAACTGCCAAAAAAGAAAGCTGTTCTGAAAGTGCATACTGTACCAGTACACTCCACAGGATTTGAGAGAAAAATACGAGAGAAATTTTTCTTAATCCAAAATCAGAATATATTTACATGTTTGTAATGTAGTCTGGACGTTCTGTCGATCTCTCTCTGTTTTCAGAGCTAGCTACAAGGAGCTTCCCATGTGCTCAATTACATCCATGGTTACAAAAATATTTAAAACCACAGAAAGGATATATGACTGTGCAGACATGCCTTCTGACTTATCAAATTACCTTTTGATTATACTGAATGCTTTACAGATAGGTCACTACTTGCGTGCATCCAGAAGTTAATGCTAAATGAAATAACTGGTGAATGAAAGAACTGTTCTGTCACATTCAAAGTGCTTTATGCTCTGCAAATTGCTGGGAAAAAAATAGGTAAGTGCAGTAACAAAAAAACAAACAAAAAACCCCACAAAACAACAACCAAAAAATCACTGTTATGATTACAAAATGATTTAAGACAGCTACTAACAAAGGTTATCTATGTATCCAATAGATGTAACTGCGATGCTTCCAAGGAGGAAGCATATGGGCAAGTTAGAAAAAATGTTTGATCCAGATAAAGGGCTGCAGAAAAAAACTTTAGAATTGCATGTACTTGCTTCTTTGTCCATACCCAGACCTTAGCAGTGACTGAAGTCGATGGGATTCAGCCTACGCTTTAACTGTGTGGACAGTAGTCACCCACATCACTGTGTTAAATGTTTATTTGTCCCTTTTGAAGCTAAGATTCAAATTTGATTGCAGAGCATGACTACATTTGCAGCTAGCTTATTATTGCTCCTTTACTAAATATTAAAGCCACGAAGCAATATGTATCTAATTGCTGAAAACATTCTTAAGAAATCAATCACAGTTGTGTTTTAAAAACTAATTTCTGTGTGGTAAAATATTTTGCCTATTAAAATAGTTAACACTGACTGAAATATTTATTTACTAAAGCAATCCTGTAACAAAACTGATTATCTAAGAGTTAAAAATAATAATAAAAAAAAACAAATCATGAAATGTTCTTCCCAGATGAATTTCCAACTACTGACAATTTTATGCTGTTTGCACCAGATTGGTAGTTGTGTAGGCTAAGAAAGGAGGTTCATAAGCAACACTTTTTTGGTGCTTATTAGTATTATTCTGTGGAATCTTTTTCAAGGATTCATCTGTTAAACCCTGTATCTTCCCATTAACATATTACATGATTTTTCCAATGTTTCCTTTTTGAGGTGCTTTTTCACAGTGAGGTTTAATATTTGTAAACATTTCCATTTAAAACATGCTTTTGCTATTTGCATGTGTCTTACCCAATATGGCATTTTAAAATAACGTTCTCAACTGTATTTCTAAGGGTCAGATGCAACTTGGCATGGGTAAGACAATGAACTGATTATACCTAAGCATTTGTTTTGGGGTAATTGTTTGCAGCTAGTGCAGCTGAAGAGTTAAAGCCATGTGCTGAATTTAAATCTATAAACATGAAAGATGGTGCCAACTTGGCAGCGAATCGTGCATTCAAAAGTAAACGGGTCTCCCTGGCTGCTTCAAATGGAGGCATCAATATGAGGTTTAGCTGCTGCCTCTCTAGTTTACAGATGCAACCTTCCTTGCTTATGTCGCCTTTTAGTCAAAACAGTCCATATTTTGCAGAAAGTCTCTTTAAAACAGACCAAGAAAGGTCACAGTCTGCATCTCAATGAGCATATTAAAAAGGAGATCTGGCATATTTTATTACTTCTATAAGAAAAATCTCGGATCTCAAGATACAACTATCAAGACAAACAGTTTTAGTAACTGAGTTTTAAATAAATCAAACTGAAGACGGACTTACTGGTTTCCGAGTAATGGGGCTACAGTAAGCTAGCCTGGAAATGAGACGTCAGCTCCTAACAAACCTGCAATAGTATCCCTCACAATGTATTCAGACACACCATTTAAAATTCAAAATGCAGTTTGGAAGGAATCAAATTACAGTGGATAAATCTATATTTCAAGAACTGCAAAAGGCCAAGCCTCTTCTCAAATTGGAAGATGAAAAACAAAGCTAGGGAAATGCTTTCTTTGGGGAAGACCTTTTTTTATTTATATATTTTAAGCTTTGCAGGCAAGTTGTCAAAAGATCGGCTTATCGGTGATATCCCAAGATGGTTTGCATTAGATATCTTTATGTGTGACCATTAAAGCTATATGAATGGCTTCTGAAGTCTTGAATTCTAAAAGATGCCTATTCTTTGTCAGTCCACGCATAAATGAAGATCTCCACATAGTCTTTGCATGTAGCTAAGCAGGAAACATTTCAAGATGTGACCCAAACCTATCTAAATAAAACCAGGAAAAAAAGAAAACCCAAACCCAAACCAGAAGGGAGATTAAGCTAATGCAATGTCTTCTATGAAAGGACAAATGTCATCTTTTATTTAGCTGGACTCTTTTTCATAGAAGAGAAAAAACCAGCAGCGACACAGTGCACTGGTGAGCACTGCCCTCTCACTGCCTCCAGATGTACTGACATTTGATTTGCTGCTGATTAGTATGGGCAAAGGAAGAAGGGGGGGGAAAGCTGGCATCAAGTCACGTCCTCCATCTTAGTCCCAGCTGGTACCAAGCTCCAAAGAAACAAAGCGACTTCAGACTGTGCTATCATATATTCATGACCAAGAAGAAATATAAAAACCAGCACGTTTGAATTCCTGACAACCATAGAAGAATAGTGCATTGGCATGTTGAATTTTTCCAGCCAGCCTTTGCTGACCTATAAACCTTTGTGACTGGAACAAATGCAAATAGAGCTGACTTGCCTCACAAACTACTGAAGGGTATTCAAACCGAGTTGTGTCTAACAGGCTAACAATAACCCACTGTCCCACCCATGCAAAACACACAGTCTGGGAAAAACAGCTTTAGAAAAGCACTTGACGGAGACATAAAATGCAGACCACGCCAGAAAAAAAGCCATCTTTCTTCATACTTCTTCACCTAAAATGCCATAATAAAAAAAAAGTAATTGGGAGTAAAATTACCTAACTATTAAAATGAAGAGTGCGCAATTTTAAAAACAGGCTGGGAATGAGCAACTGAAAAAATCAGGGGCTGCATCGTCTGAAGTCAGATCAGGCTCCAGCCATCAAATTTCGTGCCCTAAAAGCAAACCTACAGTAAATTACAAAGTCTAAAAAATGGTTGTGTGCTAACGAATTACATAGTAGCACTGAACTCAGTTACACTTTGGGAAAGAGTGTATCCAGAGTAAAAGGTCTGCTCCACTACAAAAATCCCTGGATAACATTTCTCTTTGAATGATCATTATTCTTGCATTTTTACCCGGGGAAGGGAGATATCTGAAGGTACTGACCTCTCCGGCTTTCATATGGCCCCAAAAATAGCTACAAGATGAGGACGATCAAACTCATACAGTAATTCAGCAAAATCCTCTTCCATCAGAGAAAGAAAATAAGGCACCAGTGTAGGGCACTTATTGAGTGAAACAAATAATTTCTTTTTGTAAGGGAGTTAAAACAGGAAAGTGGATGGCTCTTTTCTTGAGTATCTATCTGCATGCCCTTGCTATCCTTTTATTTGACTCGGCGTAGGCCTGTGATTGAATGGGCCCATGCAGCTATCCCTTGGTCTGCTTCTACCAAAGGCCAATTAAAGCAGCCTCACTCCCTGTGCAGAAAGAAAGGGATGAACAAGAGCAAAGTAACGCCGGGGAAAATGTGGTGCTACCTCAGTGCTCCTGCTGTTTGTTAGGTAGAATCATTAGTGATTAAGGCTGACCCTAGACTTCATCCTGTGCTTGCACTGCTTGAACATTCATTAGGTAAACCATAGCCTTTTCTTCGTAACTCTATCAGATAAGTTCAGGTATCTAATTTATCCCACCTACATTCAGGTATGCAGATATCTAATTTTCTGAAGCTGCGTATGTAAGCAATGAAGAAAAAGGGGCACCTCCTGATGAGCACTCAGCTCACCGACTGACTGTGCTGGAAGCCAAGTCTCAGCAAACTCCTAATCGGGTACTTTAATTCAGTCCCCAAACCTAATCTCCCTAAAGCTGAAAGAATCCAGGCCAGAGCACTAGTCCTACAAGCAGCTGCCATTAGTCTTTTTGCATTCAGCAAACTACTTGCGTGGATAAAATTGATTGTGCATAAATTCTTCCATTCTGAGCACAGCAGATACATTTTTGAAGCCTTGTCAACATCTGGCCTTTAAGAACAGAGTGTTAAGGAAAGTTGAGAAGATTTGTCTCAAGCTTCCATTAACGCGCGTATGCTATACAACCATTTCATAAACACTCCCCCACGTTCATAAAAACTGCAGAGGCAACTAGCACCCAGAATAGCTTAAAAGAGAGCACAAAAAAGAGAAGTTCGCATTTCTATCACCTAATAGCAAAAGGTAAGGCATAATCCTTTTAAAGAGGCTACTGAATTTGAATGGAAGGGGGAAGTCCCTTCTGGACCAGACTGCTATGTAAGCATATGCTAGGAGGTTTAAAATGGAGTTTGGCTACATGTGGAATCGCTTCAGAGTAACTGATTTATATGCAGTAACAAATGCAAAAAATGTTCAGAAAAAGTAACGTATCTGTGAGGAATTCCCAGTGATGAACTGAAAATCTGCCATTATGCCATGTTCTTTAAGAAGGGAGATACATATCCTCAACTCTCTTGGACATTTGGGAGATTTGGGCCTGTAGCAGCATACAGGGTATTTAGGATGGAATTCATTCCACGAGTTGCAGCTGCCTATGTTAGGTACTAAGCATGACTTGCCTTTTGAGCTGCCTGTACAGCCAGAAGAACAAGGCAAGATGATAGGAATTGTCTTCTGAGGTGACAGAAAGCATGCTCTACCTCCACAGTTATTACAGGAGGATCCCCGATGACTTCAAAAGACAAGACTTTCAACAACTGGAGGCTGAACTTTTCAATCCTCAGTCCTCTGTTATAAAGCAACAATGCATCCCAAAAATAAATTAAATTCCACTATGCTGAAACTTCACTGATATTCACCTCCTCATTGCACTTCCGCATAAATTTTATATCATCTGATTTTGTTTTTAAATACTTTTTCAGTGGCATTAGTATTGACTCTAATTTGTCTGGATTTGCAGTGTGTATAGTCATTGCAGGGCTAAAGCATGTAGAAAGGCAAATATGAGAACAGGAAAGACACTGACTATCTTTGTTCGGCTTTTCTAGATCAATGCTTGCTAAAGGTGTTAGTGTTGCAGAGGGTCAGCAATATTCTACCATGTGAAGAAATCAAGGATGAAGAATGCCACCAAATTACCAATATTCTAGCTTAGAAACAACTAGCAGTTCTGCAGAATCATGAGTGTGTGTAAAAGGTCTCTTTTAGATTTAACGTAATGCAACGAATTTATTCTACGGATTAAAAGGAGTTTACCTTTGAAGCGTACCTTAAAATACACAGAGATAAATTTTATGGACTTATTTCAACATGACAAACAACAGTGGGATTTCTTTAAAGTCTTTTCCTGCTAGAGTTCAGATGGGTTTTAAAAGCATGGAACTTCTCTAAAACTTCCATCTTACCCTGTTAAACTCTGAAAATACTAAAGTAGGCAAGACATGTACATAAGTGAAAGCTGAGCTCCCACCTCTGGTCTCTAGCTATGAAATTGCCCTGGAACACAGGGCTGTATGATGTCTCACACATTTGTTAAATGCCTATCGTAAATACACAGACTCTGTCTATCCAAAACAATCAAATCGGATACAGAAAAACCTGCCTTAGTCTTCCTTGGTTCAGAGTACTGCTCAGTTATGTAACATACAGCCTAATGGTTTTAAGCTCACATAACCTCCAGCTATTTATTCATATTATCGTTTACTATAAACTGTAACATACAATATATTTTCCAATAGGTCTGCTACACTTAACAGCTCCATCAGCCAGCTAATTACAACTAAAACTGCTAATTTGGTAGTTGTAAACAATGTAATTCTCTTCACTCTATTTTTCCCATCCTTGTTCTTTTCAAAAAGCGCTGAAAGTTCTTACTGCTAGCAAAGAAAGATACGACACATCCATTTAGGCTTTCATGTGTGGCGATAAGATAGACTTGTGCACTCACAGTGGATGCTAAGAACACCCAGCCAGAGGAGTGTAACTTACACAACACTTCACACATATGTCACGTCTTACACGAAGGTCAAGAGAGGGAAAAAAAAGAGGCTTGTAGCATTTTTGGAAACAGCAGATTTTTTCAGGGATCCCATTTGCCCTTCTGCAAGAAGAATACTTGAGTAGGTGTTTCAGTCAATGTAACTTTGAATCCAGACTAAATGGCCTTTTCAGTTCAAGGGTTCTTTAAATACATTTCTTCGTATCAGATGGGGAAATCATCGACAGCGGAGATTAGACACAGTGTAAAAAGGTATTAATCAGAATGCTTTGCTATTAAAACCTCAGCGAGCTAAGAAGGCCACAGATGAGACAAAAGCAAAAATAGAGCTCTTGCAGAAGGACACTTGCATAGAAGGTGAGCTTCTGTAAGCTGAAGACTGAACTCAGAAAGCCTACCTTCTAGGTCTGCTGTCCTGAAATTCTTGGCCAGTGGTTTTCTATTTCTAGGAGGCTGTTGCCTTTTTAATCACAAAAGCAGCACAGATTTTACACCCACAGCTGTATGAAAATGGCACAGGGTTTGCTTCAGCTAGCTCCCTAGGGCAGTGTTCTCCAAGGCTGAAACAGGGCACAGAATCATTAGACCGGCATCAGTTGCTGCTTTCCTGATAAGCGCTTCATATTAGAAATGCTAAAGGACAGAGGCTTGAAAAAGAAAATTTCTGGAGAATGAAGTTTGCTGTTGGCAAAGCAAGACAAGATTGATTGTGACTAATATACCAAACAGTTAACAGGAAAAAAATCAAAACCATGAGCTCTTTGGCGTGTAAGCTCTTCTCCTGGCTTCACAGCTACATTACTACTGTTTCTTGGTTAAACACAATAGAATGGGCCCCAAGACCTTAATTCAGTTCTTGGCCTTGATTCAGATCGAGTGCATGATCCTTGAAAACTGAAGTAACTGCTCCCAAGATCTAAAATGCGGATGCTGCTGCTTCCATTTTCCAAGCCTGTTCATTGACACTGACTGCAGCCCGTAATGGTTTCTCGGCACACAGATAGCCATACCACCCCAATGGGTCCTGCCTAGGGTTGGCCCTGCTGTTATACTATTAGGGCTGAAACGATGTTCCTGTGCAGCCAGATACACCAGTTAAACACCCATTTGTCAGAGGCTCAAAGTACAGAGTTGGAGGGCTTGACCTACAAACCGTACCGTCAAGTGGGAGCACTTCTTCAGATTTTCTGAAGCAAAAGGAGTGTGTGCACAGGTAAACAACTTCAGGGGTGCCAGCCCTGATGTGCCTGTACATCTCTATGGCTCCATAGTCTTTAACCTCTTGCAGGCAATCACAATCCGTACCAGTGAGGCTGGAGAATCCTGCGTGATCTCTGTTGCCAAGGCAGATTTTACATAAACAATACAACGGCAAGAAGCTTCTCTATAATTTCCTTAAAATAGCCAGGTACGATTTAGCCCTTACTACACATTTTTTTCATCACTAGGTGTTTGTACTTTAGTATAATCAGAATTAGGAAAGAGTATACACAAACTTGCTTTTAAACAACCTACCTCCTCATCCCTTTCTTTGTATTTTACTATCTTGCCTTTCTTACATCATTAAGGTAATACCTAATACACGGTAGGCATGCACTGATATTTCCTTTTAGAATTTTCTGCGTTGTGGGTTTGGAAGCATCCTTTCTTTTCAAAGAAAGTTATCACTGCTAGACAATTTAAATATGTCTGGTTAGATAATGTGCTCTTGTGTTCCTGTGAGCTGGCAAATTTTCTCATACACTGTTCAGTTTTAGTTTAACTCATCTTTACTTGAACAGAGGAGCATGACCCCACACTGGGACAGAAAGAGCAAATCTTGCTCTCAACACAGCATTTTGTTCCAGGATAGAAAGTTCAAATAATCAGTTCAAACAAGATTTGAATTCTGCATCTAAGTCCATACAGACATGCTTTCTGAGACAAGGTGTAAAGAACAAGTAAAACAAATAAACAAGGACTGTAGAGAGGACTTCATCAAAACTGAACCTCAGAAATCGCCCAGAATTTGCAGAGAATGCTTTTCATTGGGTCGTTAGCACTAACATGGTTTGGTTTCATTTCCCAGTCAAAAAACCGAAGGCTATTTGTACAAATTCATCCTGGAGAGTGGTCACCTCCCCATATAAAATAGTATACATTCGGTAAATCTTTTGCATAAAGGGACAACTCATATTGACACCGTGTTTCTCAGGAAGTGAGAATTAGTGCCACAGAAGACTTTTGCTACAGGATTTGGGATGTGCAGGCATTCTGGAGCAAGCGGTGTCAGTGAAGTTCTGTCAGATCGAGTCACACACAGTTATAGACATAAAAACATGGACCTAGATATAAAAAAATAAATGTTTATCAGGCGCAGCTGACTTAAAAGCAATAATTTCCCATTAATTAAAACAATAAAACTTACAGGAGAAAAATGAATGGTAACAGTAATGATCAGATCATCAAAATGTAAAACCTTTGATAGCTCTAACACGTTTTAGTAAAAAGTCTGGTTTGGACTTCCTTTTGTTCTGTTTTTGATGCAACTTCTATGGCTTTTGCTGTGTCATAGTATTTTCTTTGAAGAAAAATTAAATTGGTCGATTTTTAGTTCATTTTAGTGTATTAATTCCTAGGAAAAATTTTTCCCAGTTGCATTTGCTAATATTTTTAAGAATATGTTTATTCTTCATAGTATTATACACAGTGTTTCCCTTGGGCTGTTTGTTCTTATTTTGTAAGGCAAAGGGGACAATACAATTCTTCGGAAAAAACAATTGCTGCATCTCCTCAGAACAATTTTACAGCTCATTTTCTTATTTTCAACACACCAGCATGGGCAGCAGCACAGAAATCCTATGCCACTTCAATCGGATCACAAAAGATCTAAAGGATCTTCCTCTTGACTGTACTTTCTTCCACTCCAAATACAACGCAAGCATCCTTCATTAGACAACCCAAAGGGCAATTTTGGGAATCGTGCTGCAGAGGAGACTTGTGAGTCCTGGACCTACGATCCATGCAGGCCCCAGACCTATTACAATAACTTACCAAAACATATTTAACTATTAATATAACACTGGTGCCACCACTTCTACAGTTCACTACTTGAATCACATAATGCTGAGAGACAAGAAAATAGTATATGCTGGAAATACTGATGGATCTTGAGGAATAGCATGCTGTCCTACTACAGTGAAGTTGTTTCAAGTTTTGCTGTTGCCTTCGATGAAAGTAGGATCCACCCTCTTAATTTCTGGTCTTTGCTGTAAATCAGGTTGTTGTCATGAATTATAGATCAGAGCTTTAGGAACTTATGGGTAAATGTTAAGAGATTTGCACAATTAGCATGAGACTCACATATGTGTGACTAGGGAGATGAGTCTTTCTGATTATTCACTCTGTTAATTTAAGATGCTTTCTTGTGTTCAGATATTTTCTCTACTATTCCCATAAGTAAGTTCATGGTTGAGGTAAAAGACTGCTCCCTCTTATTTTTAGAAGTAGTGTCAAGACTTGGGTAACAAGAATACTATCTGTAATCCCACAAAATGGGAAGCAACACAGAATTATATATACCTACTTGTACAAAAGGGTTGTCTGGCCAAAACATTTGGAATGGATCATTAGGAAGTCTCCAAATGCTGAACTGAACAGCCAGGCAATACAATTACATCAATTGTTCTGCACTGAGGCAGTTTGTAGCATGCCTGTGAAGTGGGAGGCATTTCCCACGCCTGCTTTAGGCTGCGGTAAATCACCTAGGTTGTTCCACATCCGTGTGAGCTTACAGTTTGTCACAGCGTACTGTAGATGTCATGATGGGAGAGGGGGGAGGGAGCGGTGCATTTGATATGCCTCATTTCCCTGACAGAGATGGCCATTAGCAAAATACTGTAAATTCATCTCACACTTAAGAGAAGCATTTTCATTTTTAGGCTGTTCACTCACAGATGATAATGTAGAAAAAATTTAAGTTACTTTCTCTGAGATTGTGGCAGACCACACTAGAAACAACTGAATCAGGAGAAAAGAAGAAGAATTCACATACTGTCTCAACTTGAATCCCAGAGTAAATACATGGAGTTCCACCCTTACTTATTCCAAGAATGAATTTATTTAGTTATTGCCATCACTGGGAAGAGCTAGCACAGTCAGACACTCATGCTCCAATCTTCTTGATCGTTTCACATTCAGACTCGCAGACATTCATGCCCTTGTTTATTCCAAAAATGAATCTACCTACGTATTTCCTTTATTTTGGAAACTAAAACCATGGTATGCTCTTGCCGTAGACAATCTTCTGGATGGTTTTAACTGCTGACTTCTACCTACCTTTTAAATTAATATTTCTGTGTACTGGACTAAGACCACTTTTTAAAAGACGTTAGCTAAACTGGCAACTACAGGAATGATCAGAGATCTTCTATGTTAAACAATCCAGTGCTCTCCAAAACTCCAGTAGTCTCAAAAATCATTCTACCTTGATATGAACATATCCTCCTCAATAACTTCCTGTTCTAGAAAGTTTATTCATCCTTTCTTTGCTTATTTTTTGTGCAACATAATAGCAACACAGCATTGCTTTCTCTCTGAGTGCTGATTATTTTAACTATCCATTCTGCTGTTTGTGGTTGATTTCACACTACTTCGTTTATGCTTTGTCAGGTTTTCATTTCTAGCACAAATACAAAAAGCACATGGATATATGAGACAATGTGTTTCAGGAACATCAAAACGGGCTTTGGACCAGACTCTTTGTTTATGTATCTGAAATCACTGCATATAGGTACCAGGTCCACTGCATATGGATATCAGGTCCGCGCAAGCTGGTAAGAGTTTTCCAGGTGTAGTCTCTCTCACTTATCTAGGCTGCGTATCAGATACCTGGATAACAATAGTTTAATAGCGAAAGCCAACAGAAAGAAAAATTAATTCTGTTCACTGTGAAAGTAAGAGCGTTTATAACAAAACTGCCACAACATTCTACCTTCATTCGTGCATAGCGGTATCCTGGTGTTGCAACATTCATGGTATTGGTCTGAGAGAAAGGATGCTTCACTGTACCTCATATAAGAATATCGCAGTAGGTGTGTCACAGGGCAAATATGATTTCATTATATTCTATTCATGAATTACAGGTTCAGTCTGAAGGCATTATAATAGCCCTATATTACTTATCTATATCTCTCATGCTATTTCTGAACTTCATTCTTTGGTCTAAAACAGATGAGAAAAAGCAACACAAACAAGGTAAATGTCTAACATCCTTCTACAGCATACTTTCTTCCAGCAAAAACCAGTATTAATTTATCCTAGAAATATTTCTATCTGCCCTTTTCTGGATCATGGAATGCACTTTATTTTTATTATCTCAATGCTCTTTTTGTCAGGCTACACTCCCTTGGGTAGGAGGGGCTGTTTCCCAACACAAGAACAGACAACTGAAGAATTTGGAGCTCTACGCTATAAGTGGAATTGATATTGCCAAGC
Organism: Elanus axillaris; assembly: GCA_026212715.1. Classification (NCBI taxonomy): domain Eukaryota; kingdom Metazoa; phylum Chordata; class Aves; order Accipitriformes; family Accipitridae; genus Elanus; species Elanus axillaris. Next base: position 3,189,812 of record JANZLQ010000025.1, on the reverse strand, counting down.
CCTTTAGGGTCACATTTTTTGAAGGAGATCATCTTTCTTAGTCAAGGCCTGCTTTGCAGAAGCACCCAGCTCTCACACACATGAACCACAGTGGCCAAATTTTTAAAAGAAATGAGCTTCTGGGTGTTGGATCTGTTTTGCAAATCTTGCTCCAGCTCCAGCTCTTGAATACTGTAGATGCATAGCTCTAGGTTTTTTGGCTTTAGCATACAAATGCCATCAAATTTCAGAAAGCTGTAATGTAGATGAAGGCAAATCATGTGGGACTAAACACACGAGTGGAAAAAAACTGAGGAACTTAGCCCTTGGTGAGCTAAAGTGTCAAGAGTATAGCCATTACTATCAGATGAGCGTACATCCCAGACTTATTTAAAGAATATAGATATATCACATTGAAAAACACAAACTATATTTGTAGTGGCACAAATGATTTACAAGTTTTGTAAAATTGCCCAAGGACAATTTCTGCTTTGCCTGATGCAAAGGGGAATACTGTATTAAACATAACAACAGCCTTCTTAGCCACACATTTCTTTATTACTCTCATACAAAAAAAGTATTATTTTTTTCGTAAGTCATAAAGCAGATTTCAAGGATCTGTATTAATCTGTGACTCCTGTTCCAGTTTTCGTAAGCAAATACCGGCACTATATTTATGTAACACCACCCATTAACGTATTTAACAGACTGTCACTGGAACTTACTGAAATTTGTTTTGACTTGGAGAAGAAATCTCACAACTGCCACACTTCTAACATTTAACATGTTTTGTTCCATGGAATCTCCATTCAGGCCAACAGTAAGAAAGCATAAGAAAATTTAGATAGTACAAGTACTCGTGGACACAAGTACCAGTGCATTTCTAAAAAGAGTTTCATGGGCCAAAATCTTCTGCTGTGTAGCACGAAGAAAAGCTGCTACAAGACACAGACACTTAGAATAAAAGCTTTCTCATTCCTGCCTTCTTAGTATAAAACTCTACATACAATTGACTTCTTAGTTAAAGCATTTAGGAAAACAATTACCATCTGCACTGGATTGTCACCCATATTTCAATTATTAATTTTTATCCCTTTACTTCCATTTAAGAGGGTAAAAAAGCTGCCTTCATGAAAAATGCTGTGCATATTTATAATCCAGTTTATAAATAAATCTTTTTCATTGCTCTTTGTGCTTAAAGATGGAAGAGATGTAATTTATACAGTAAGTTCTATCCACACACTGTAAATATACTGCAGAAGTTACACAGAATAGAAATGCTGTGGTATAGCAGCTTTATCTCTGTTATCCCGCTAACCACAAGACCCCTAAACTGTAAAGCCAAGAGCAATAAAGATCATCAGAAATGAATGCCGATAAAACATTAACACCACACACGACATCATCATATCTTCTGCATATACAATGAAAATATCATAAGCGTTGTTATTTTTTTCTGTTTTCCTACAGTACAGTATGTCTGCCTCTTAAGCCCTCAGAGGTAAAAGGAAAAATAGAAATAAAATATTAAAAATCACTAACTATAACCCAAGTATAGCTTTTTTAATGTGCAAAACTCATCATTTTAAGACTGTTTCTCTAGACAGTACTAGTAACAAGTGCCATGTGTCCCAAAAACTGTGACTTTCTCCTTTCCAACAGCATAAAGACTTGTTTCATGCAGATCTTAGACATGCCACTGAGCCATTGACTGTTGTGGACTCCTGGGCATCGGGCCAAAATAATTTGGGGCAGAAATTCCACATATACAAGGGGGGGGGGGAAATGAAATAGCTCCCTGATGGAGATATATGTGTGTGTGTGTGCACGCATGTCTTGTTAAGAGTAGCTTTAAGTTACTAGAAGAGATTAGGAAAGCTCTTCCAGAGATCATGTATTGATGAACCAGCTACACAGTCAAAGGTCCATGACCAATAATGGTTTATTTATGGATATTGTCCAAAGGTGTGTACATATGTACATGAGGACATTACATGCCAACAGATGAGAATAAACTGTCATTCCAGAACTACTGAGAAAAATAGATGATGCCTTTACTATGGCTCCAGAAATAAGTGCTTCCTTCTCCTAACAGTGAAAGCCTTAACTTCGGGACAAAGCAAGCCTGATAATATTCAGCGAAAGAGCTACCCTCCAAGAGCCTTAGCTGCCAAAAAGCAGCAGTGCTGAGATTGAAAAACATGGGCAACGTTCCTAGATGTAGTTGGTCAGTATCATGCACCCCTTCCATATTGAGGGGCAGCTCTAGTTTCCTGATCATCCAAGCCCGAGGAACACTGGTGATGTGCTCTGCAGCTCCCTCTCCACTTGTGCGCCCAGGGTTTTCATTGGAAGAAAAGCAGGGTCTGCCAGGATTATGGTCATGATGAGCAGTAAGCCTGCAAGATATACAACTGGGAACCAAGACCCTGGGATACAAAGCAAAGGACATTTGCCCTTAAAGAGATAACCTGCAAAGATCTGATGGCAGCAGCTGACAACAGATTTGGTTGCAGTGGTGCTAGACATCTCCAACTTACATTTCTTAATTAACTCCTACCATCTCCATGCCCATACCATCCACTTCCACATAGGACTGAGTGAGCTAGTCAGATGAACTTAATTAGTTTCTTTGCCTATACACATAAGAGGAAGATTCAGTCAAAATTATGATCACCAGGGAATATGATGTGAATTTGCCATAAGCGTTGTATCAATCACAAAACTTAGACAAGTACCAGAGGTAAAAAAAAGATGTAAAAGTTTTAAAGCAGTAATAATCTTTTTTCTGTTTGTACATTACCTAGCACGATAAAATAACGACTAGTTATCAGTACAACAAATACAGAAATAGCTCTGAAATCTCTACTGAACTAAGATGAAAGTTCTGCTTCTGAGCATTAGGCTGCATTATCATGGGAGTAACAAAAACAGAATACACATAAGAGTATGAATGCTTTTGTTTCCCATGTTTCTTTAGAAATGTTTAAATTAGAAAACCATAAGGGAAATGAGACGGAATAATTTTGAGAATTAATTTTTCATCTTAATCTTCTAAATGTCTACTGAGTAGTACTACTCACACCTGACTTTCAAAGGCAATCTAGCAAGTGATGCCATTGGTGATATAATTACATGAATTATCATCAACACTGTCAGGGATGGTAGTTTTCTGTTAGATGAGCAGAAGGGGAAGCAGTGCTAATACTCCCTCAAAGTGAGTCTCAGAAAACACACCTCTGGCTCCTAATGCTCTGCAAGGCTAACCAAATTCTTCTGTTGTTATGAAAAGTTTACACATCTCTGATTTTGCAAAAGTTATACCCTTCAGCTCTATTCTGAGATTGGGAAAGTTTACATACTAAGAACAGAGACTGAGAAAAAGCTGCCTTAATGTACTGATTCTTGTCTGTGTCCGAGTAGTTTGGTCGATCAAAACATCCTGCCCCTAGCACTTAACGCTCTCAGGACAGTGGAAAACAGCTTTAATAGGGGCCAAAAAGGTCTGAATGCACATATGTGATATTGTCTGAGTCAGAAAATGCAGTCCTTTGACATTCAAATGTAAGAAAACAGTAATTTTCTACACAAGATAGGGCATGAGAGAGAAAAAAAATTGACAAAATATTCAAATTGAGTAAAATGACTAACCTTTTTGCCATGTTCTCTTAGCTCCACATACCTTTAGGATCATATGTTTAAACTGAATAGGCTTCACTGTTATGGAAAAAAGGAAAATGCTAGAGCAGACCTATGAAATCAGTTACAGAAAGAATTATATACACAGAAAGGGGAAATCAAATGTTGAAACACAAAAAAATTGCCTGAGTTACCTAATTCAAATCTATCTCTTCATTACTTTCTTATTTCCAGTGTACGAGGAAGAATGACAATCCCATTTATGCCTTCCTGTCTTGTGTTTGTTACATGCTTGCGCACAGCTTGCTTTACTTCTGGAAGACATCAGACTGTAAAAAAAAGTCTACGCTTTGATTTCCTGACTTGCCTGGTACTTTGGAACTTGTTCTCCTGTCCTAATTGAATTAAAAAATATTTTCTAATACTGAAAAAATATGTTGACTCTCTTTGATTATCATCGCAACAGAAATCATGTTCTGAAAAGGTTAAGGATGTGCCAAATACAAAATATGTATATTAGCTATGTATAAGTTGAAAGAAGCGGAGCTCTTGTAATCTTTTCTTAAGTTTAAATAGGTTCCCCAAATGGGTTTTGTTTGTCAAAGTCCTGTAGAATATACTTAACTTAAAAAATAGCAATAATAATAATTTGCCTTAGGTGAAAGTTCTTATATGATTATTCTCATTAACTTCAGTTTAATAACCACTCACACAAGAAAGCCTTTGCCGGACTGGGTCTGCCTAGGTTTGGTGCAGAATATTGTACTGAAGGATCTACAAGATGGAAAGCACAGAAACACCAGGAGGTAGATTAACTGAAGATTTTTCATTTGGGTCTCTGGCTGAATAAATATGTTTTCTGTGAGTCAGAAGCACCCTTTGAGAGTTTGACCTTGTCCAACATCTTTTGGTAGTTTGCTGCAGGAGGAGCTAAGAAAAAGGGAGGAAAATGATTGGGAGGCGAGGGTACGGGAGAGACGTCTAAGCCCGTCTATTCTGGCAGCTGCGAAACAAGGGCAGAAGAAGTCAGGCAGGTATGTTTGGAGAGCTCAGTATTTTTGTGCACAAGTGACAGGGCAGCCGTGCCAATGCACCGCTGTAACTTCTGACATAGTGGTCTATATAATATACTGACACTTTATCTTCATGTTTCACAGACAGCTGAATCTCATACAGATTAAATAGAGAAACCAGGTTTCTTCATATGTATGCTAAAAGCCAATTGTCGGTCTCAGTCTTCTGCTCAGAAAGACATATTTTGTCAAGCGACTCAGAAAAGTATATTTTAACTGTTTATTTAATTACCATAATGTCAAATAAAAGCAGTACTGTTTGTGCAGCTCTCCAAATATGCCATATTCCAACTACAGGCATGCATCATTTGGGAGGCTTGTTCATTCAGGTCAGGTAGGTACAGGTGTATCTGCTGGATGTGAGAGCTACTTCTTCGCTTCGCTCTCAGGAGGGAGCAGCACCTCTGCTCCTCTGCAAGTGCTCTCCTTTCTGCCATGTTGTCAGATTCCCAGAGGGAACAGGTCCCTCTGGAAAATTTTCTAAAGTGCTGCCTCAAAGCTCAGCCTTTTTAAGATGAACTGTTCAACAGTACCATGTTTGCACAAAACGCAAGTAGGTTCAAACAGGAATTATTAAAAAAAAAATCCAGAGTAGCTACAAATTTGATTTCCCTCTTAGCTAAAATGTAAGACACTCAAATTAAAAGGTCATGAGTCCTGCTAGCTCTTGTCATAGCATCATTTAGGTTGGAAAAGACCTTCAAGATCATCCAGTCCAACCATCAACCATACCCACTAAACCATGTCCTGAAGTGCCTTGTCTACAAGATCTTTGAATACCTCCAGGGATGGTGACTCAACCACTTCCCTGGGCAGCCTGTTCCAATGCCTGACAACCCTTTCAGTAAAGAATTTTTTCCTAATATCCAATCTAAACCTCCCCTGGTTTAGATTGATTGGCCTCCGCAACTTGAGGCCATTTCCTCTCATCCTATCACTAGTTACCCGATAGAAGGGACCAGCCCCCACCTCACCACAACCCCCTGTCAGGCAGTTGCAGAGAGCGATCAGGTCCCCCCTCGGCCTCCTTTTCTCCAGACTGAACAGCTCCGGCTCCCTCGGCCGCTCCCCACAGGACCTGTGCTCCAGGCCCCTCGCCAGCTCCGTTGCCCTCTTCCTCATGTTACTCTTGCAGAATAGAAGAGATATGAAGTGACCTCAGGCTTTGGCCAGAACTTGAAGGGAGAGACAGAAAGGGGGAAAGAGATTTAGCTGTTCATATGCACCGTTTATCATGCTTTAACTAAATACAGCTCAGGAATTTCCCCAGAGCTGTCGAGGGAGGACCACAGAGCTTGTGACAGACATTTAGGACTCATAGCTGCAGTACTGTCTGTACTTTCCCACCAGCCCAACATTCTGTAAACAGGACACTCTAAATTAAGCCAGGTGCTGACCATGACTGTTGCTTCACCCAGGTTTACAGCATCCTGCTCCGTCCCACCTAATGGTCTCGGTCTGTAAAATTATATTTATTATTATATCTCTGCCCTGGACTTTGTAGTACTTCAGGTTGTCCTCAAGCTGCTTATTGCCTAAATTTTCATCTTTATGAAACACAGAGAAAATATTCTGACAAAAAGACTTGTAAACCCTGCAAATTACTACTCTGAAATCCTCATATGCTAAGGTCATGTATAATTACAAAGACTCTGACGAAGCTCATTCATGTTTAATTGTACCCAGCAGCTCAACAGGACTGCTCATATGAGTAAAGTGAGTCAGGAGTAAGAGTTGGCAAGATCAAAGGCCTGTGAAACTATTCTCTTCTTTACAGTAAAGGCAGAGAGGGACTGGCTCTAACAATCATTGAGATCTTTTCTTGAAGAGACAGATTAATCATATTCTATCCAACAAATGCCACCAGGGAAGTTGAGAGCTGTGGCTGCTGCGAACTCCACTTATTTTCTGAGACTCCATTCCTCAAGCTGTCCGTGCTTACTTCTGTTGGCTTACATTTGCCTGGACCTTTTTCACGTACCAGCTGGTATTTACCCCCAGTGTGACACATTGTAGATAAACTGACACAGACTATGCCCTCTCCCCAGTTTTACACAGATTACAGACACTTATTACAAATAAACAAACAAAAGCATGCTATGCAACGGATGTTCATCTCTTTTAAGGACTGCATTTGCAGGGAAAAGAACTGTTACCAAAAAAACCACAACTGGGGATTTTTTTTGTTCCCCAGTAGTTACTAAATTTATTCAATAATACATTTTTAATATGCTTTTTTACATACTGAATTGTGATGTAATTTCAGTTTCTGTCTCAATAATATTCTGTGTCCATAGTTCAGGTTAAATTTCTGTTGAAGTTAACAGAAGTCTTTTCTTAGCAAGAAGGTGAGGATTGGCCTAAGTCCCCTGTGCTCCTGAGTTACATGAATAGCAGTATTCAGTGACCTCCAGTTTTGCCTCAGCACCTTATTCTTACTGCCTTCTGCAATCTTCTCCTCCCTTTAGCAAGAATGTTTTTAAACTTGAGCTCTTCATTTCCAGTTCCAGTGTCGAGGGACTAAATTTGAAAGAGCTTTGGCTTTCATTAGCAAATCATCAGTACCAACAAAACCACAAGCAACAAAAAAAGCACATCAGCATGCTTTTCAGCACTGTCGCTAACTGACATCTTCTCCTTCCCTGAGCTTTTTGTGTTTTGGGGGATTTTTTGTTGTTGGTTCTTTAATCAGTGAAACTAGACTATTGAGCTGTGAGAAGGAAAAGAGAGCCAGTCCTTTCATTTTATAATTAGTGGAAATTCAGTAGTAGCATTAACAGCTGTCTCTTTCAAAGAAGCGCTTAGCATCATCTATGCACAAGTTATAACACAGATTGGGAGGAAATACTAGCAACAACGTTTCACATCCATACTGGTGACACACTAGCAATTGGTTTTGACGAAAGGATGGTCGAAACTCCTTGTTTGGGCAGGCTAATGGCTTTGTTTGGCTCTTTCCGAGAACGTAACTTTTCATTTTTCACTTTTTGATTAACAATGTGGAGGAAAGAACGCACAAGAGCAGCAGACAGAAAGACAGACAGAGTGTCCCACATGATGAGATCAATTAGGCAATCATTTTGGACATGTTCAGACAAAGAAGGTGGTCTCCTTGGAAACTGCAATCACATGCACACACACTCAGAATAACTTCTCCCACATTCTATTCTCTGCTCCATACAACAAACTTGGATGTAAGCTCCAAGGGACAATCGCACATCCAGTGTCGACAGACTTGTCAGCATTTCAAATTCCACAAAACAGCCCCCCTAGTCTCCTCTCCAACAAATTTACCACAGATCAGAGTATTAAAAGGTGTATCAGGATGGCGACAAGGAGGGGGCAGGCATAGATTCCAATGTTTAAAAATGAAAATTATGACTTTCTGGAAAGCAAGATGGTGTAAAAATACCTCTTAAAATCTTGAAAGGCTTCAGAAAACTCTCAGACGTAAAATAAAACAGTTGAGAAAGATACATCCCCAAAATAAAATAGTAAGTTTACTACTGGGACAGAGAAAACCCCCAGATCCTTAGTAGATACATTTTTTTCAATTTGAAAAATAAGGGAAAAAACATTTTATATCTACATTTGCCAAAAAATTCTTTGGACTACCCATCAAAAGTATTTTACTACTGAAACAAAAAACGCCACCCCCCTTCATCAAGACTGTGACATAATCTTTAATGTTATGAGTGATAAAGTCAGACATTACAAAAACTGGCATTAACTGTATTATACTGACAAAAGGTGACCATTTAAAACAGAGGAGAGCAAGATTAAAGTCTTTTTTTCAAAGAAGTACAATTACATACGGTTAAATTGCTTTAAAATATCATGTTTCTGAGTCTTCTATAACATTAGCATACAAACTGGATTTTTTACCATATTTAATAGCCTTCACTGTATTCATTTCTTTGTATTAAAAATGTATCTCCTGAGAGTGTAGTATAGCTTAATTAATATAAGAGAGACTTGATACACAGTACTTGGATGAAACACGAACTGGAACGTAGTTTCATGTAACAATAGGTGAAATACCTACCTTAGCATCCCATATATAGGCTTCACTTAACCTTAAAATGAACTTCACTTTTTCAGGCAAAAAGACAAAACTTTCCAATTGGAAGCTTTTCTAACCAAACAGTGCCAACATAAGCACTGAAAGAGCCAACTAACCCCTGAAGAAGAAAGATAATTTACCAGAGCTCCTGTTTCACCCTGTACAAAAGTTCCATACTGGAACTCCCTGGAACTCCTACGACAGCAACTTGAAAGTTAATATTAAGTAACATGGTATGACACACATATCAGGACTATACCCATCAGTGGAGCCCAAACCTACAGTCTCATACTGCTTGAGTAACTGTGAACTCTTCAGCTGTTCAATGATAAAGGCATTATTAGTATTCGGACTAAACAATAAAGGAAGATGAGTTATTCCCACATACTACAGCAGGAATTAGACTGGTAAGGACATTCCTTTTCCAAATGGACCTCCAGATGCCTTAGTAAGTTTCTCCTTTGCCATCTGAAACCAGATGCAAATTGGAGCACAGAATAAATCATCACAAATGCTTAAATGTGATCCAAAAATGATCCAAATTTAAATTTTGAGCTAAACCCATGCTTTACAATAAGTAGGTCTAACGGAAAGGTTTACATAGGATTCTTTTCCCATTTTGCTTCCCAAAGGAAGCATTACAAAGAAAGGAGCATACTTGTCTTCTCCTTCTGCCGAAAGCTTTTTGCAAAAGGTACATGTTGCAATGTGTTTTTTAAACTTAGTCTAAGACTCATAACAAGCACATTTTTCTTGCAAGAAACTGAATCAAACTGCAAAAGCTCTACTTCTCTAAAGATTCAGCTTTATGACTTCATCTATTTAGTTTTGCAGCTACAAAACATCCTACCTCTAAACTGCAAGTGGACAGGATTAAAAGCATAAATTCCTAAATTCCTAAAACTACAAAGAAAGCATTTTCATTAAAGTAAAAAAGGTCAAAGATACTAAGCTCCTGCTGACTTCAATGTGAGCCTTACAGGCTTCTGAGATACCCCATTTCTGCAACAGTCCCTAAGCCAGCCTTTACATATGCTCAGTACATTATTTGTAATTTCAGATTAAGTACAGGGCATTGCTGTGTAAGGGTGTTCTTGGACTAATTTTCAAAGTTATGTAGCTAGCCCTGCCAGCAGAAGGCAAAACTGATTCGTGGACCTTGCAAATCAGATCTCCGCGTGCTTTTAATAATAAAAGCTTCAGAAGGTGAACTACTAAGTTCTGATTTTCAAAATTCAGAATTTGGGGCATTTTATTCTTTTGTCCTGATTTCACTGAAACATTTTTCATACAGAATGGTGAAAATAAGATCTAAAAATTATAGCAGTCCCCCTTAAATCTCTCCAGTGCAACTGGTCATATGAAGTATCTGAAGTTTTGCACAACGGTGACCCACCCATTTTAGAGATTCTTCATTTCCAAATGTGGGGACTCCACAACTGCTCTGGGCAACCTGTTCCATTGCTCGAGGAAAAAGTTTTTCCTTATATCCAGTCTGAACTGCTCATTTCCATTTAAGTTCACTGTCTCTGCACCCTCTCATCACTCACTGCTGGGACTCCATCATCTCAATAACCTCCTTGTGGATACTGGAAGGCTGTTATTAGACCCCCTGCCTCCCAAAGCTTTCTCTTATCTGGGGTTAACAGACCCAGTTTCCTCAGCCTCCCCTTCTAGGACTGAAGCTGTAGCCCCGTGACCATCACGGCGGGCCTTTGCTGAAGTCTCTACAGTTTATCAATGCTTTTCTCATACTGAAGGGCCCTAAACTGGATGGAGTTTTCTAGATGAGGTCTAAAGAATAGTACGTAAGGGGGATAATCTCGTCCCTCAGCCTAATAATGACTGTGCTCCTGCTAATACAGCCAAGGATGCTGTTAGCCATCACCTCTGCCAGGGCACGGGCCTGGCTTGTGCTCAGCTTGCTGCCTGCCAAGGCCCCCAGGACCGTTCCCGCTCCCCAGCCCGTATCGCTGCAGGGGATTCTTCCTTCCCGAGTACAGGACTTCACGTTTACTCCTGTAGAACTTCATAGGGTTCCTGTTGGCGCGCTCCTCCAGCCTGTCGAGGTCATTCTGGATATTTCTGCCCTCAGGACTGGTCCCTACAATGTGATGTCATCTGCAAACTTCATAAATATGCAATCCATCACTTCCTCCAGGTCACTGCTGAAAGTGTTAAACAGGACAAGTCCCAGAAGAAAACCTTGGGGTGCTCCCCTTGTCACTGACCTGCTGCTAGAGTACAACCCATTAAACACTACCCTCTAAGCTCCATCATCCAAACACTTTTTATGCATTTATTTATCCACCCACCCGGATCATAACATTCTGAATTGGACACAAGAATATTTGGAGGCATTGTCCAAAAAGTCTTGCTGAAGTTAAGATAAATGACATCTCCTGCTCTCCCTCATCCACAGCCTCGTCCAGCTGTTTTGTCATAGAAGGCAATCAATATAACCTTGGTAAATCCATGCTGATTGTTTCCAGTCATCTTTTTTTCCTTCCAAATGATGTATTTATGTTTATTATTTATTATACTATCCATAAGCTGCAGGCATGTAGAAGATACCAGCCCACAGGCTTTGTCATTGAAACTAGCAGTGTAGAGGTTGCTTCAAGAAATATTATCACTGCTGTACACACTGCCAACAGTGCTGCACAGCATTTGCTACAGCATTCAACTTCAGTCATGAAGAAGAGTGTGTATGCATACGTATATATGTATATGCACATATGCATGTATTTATAGATGTATATATAAAGATAAACCAGTCAGTCATTTCTCATCCTCAGTTGTCAAAATTCAGTATTCACTCACGTGCCTTTTAGATTGCTGGTCAATTCTGATTAACTGAGGTATTTTACAAATACTACTGCACTATGAAATGTAACTGAAAAAAGTAAGACAGATAAACCATTTTTTACTGCTTCCAAATTAATAAGTATTAATAACTGAGTCTAACATGTATATACTACATACTGCAATACATACAGCAACTCTTATGAAAATATTCCATGGCATTTAATATGATGTTAACAACCAACAGTTAAATGTGGTAGTCCTGCTACAGAATTGCAGATGATTAATTAAATCTCTCAAAAATGAAAAGCATGGTAATGAAACGTATATGCTTTTAGAATAATTTCTACAGAAAAGCACACATTTATTTAATCCCAATGAATTTCTACAGCCCTTTTCCATAGAGGGATATTGCCTGAGATGAAAAATAACACTTTTAACCTTCTTTTAGCAAGTCTCATACCTGCATGCTCTTGAGACTAAATTCCTGTTTCTGCTGGTAGGTGTTATATAAATTTGTAATACAGACCATCTGATAAGCATTTTCAAAGACTGCTTCTTCCATATGAACACAAATAAATTCTCAGCACCTGGATGTCACAGCATAAAGATGGTAATTGAAAACCATGCTTAGAAGTATGGTGAAGTATCTAAAAGCAGCATAAACATAATGGAAACCCTAGGTAGAAGCATAAAACTCTACAGGACACCCTATACCACACCTACTAGGATAAGAATTGCTGCCAAAAGTGATAAACTGACCATACTATGAGAAATGTAGTATAAAGCAAAAGAAAGCTGACCTTACTAAACACACAAAGTTTTTCCAAATGTCTAACACTATCAGTAGGGTTTAGGCTGCCTTTTTTTCAGTTTACATTTATAAAATCACTGCTGCATAGATAAACAAGTAATTAAGATAATTAATTGTCATAACTGTATCACAACTGTGAAAATCCCAAATTTTGCACCCTTAAATACTGGGGAAATAAGAAGCGCTACTTTGAGCCATTTGCCACAGATTCTGCTCTACTGACTTGAAGAAAAACATATCTGAGAGTGAATTGTCTTGAAGTCACATTTTAAATTACAGTCATAATAATGCAATTATTGATAAACAGATAAATGTTGGTTACTTTTGATGCTGCAAACCTATAAAAGACTGAGCTGAAATTTATTCTACCCTTCTACCTTGTTTACCTTTTCTACTGCATATTACCTTATGTAAAATACACTGGTGACATTGGCTGCATCCTGATTAATGGTTTGGTTTTCAAATTTTAGATTGCCTTTGCACTCAAAAGAAAAAATAGCCCCCTGTTGATCTATAACATAAAGGAGTTTTTACAAGTGATTGAAAGAGTTAATACAGAATCTGAATGAGATATAGCAGTATAAACTGTTGTTTGCTTAGTTTATCCAGAAGCTTTTTTTCAAAAAAGTGTTACTAAATTCCATTTATATCACTCAGAACTCAGACACAGTTATATGTAGAAAAACATGTACTATTTAAACATATTGTATTATCAGGAGCCTTCCCCTACCGTGTACTATAGGTATGTTTACAACAACTTTACAGAAATTTGTGATAGGAAGCTCCAGGAAAAACTACATGAGTTACTATTTTCTGTCTATAACTTTAAGCAAAAATTTTAATACTGCAATTTGACAAGAATGCCTTTCAGAAGTTTTATTGTTAAGAGACCCCAGTAAAAAGTTTTATTTCAAAAATGACATCAAGTATTTCAGTTCATAAGCTCTGAAAACATTTATTTAATGTTTGAGAAACTTCAAAATGGGAAAGGAAATAAAAGCAATTGATAGATAAAGAATGGTAGGATTTAGGGGTTTTTTTGAAGTACAGTTCAAATGGCACAAGAACAAAAGCAGTTTTACAAGACCCCTTCTGTTTTCATGAAATAATACAATTTCAACCAGTATTTTTTGTTAGTTTCCTACATACGCAAAAAAAGCCCTCCATTCCAATGTGGAGGAAGTTTCTGAGATCCTAAACTGCTAAAGTATCTCCATGGATAGCCTCTCTGATCAAAATTTCTCAGAAAACTATAGTAACATCTCCCAACCTTTGCTGAGAATAAAGGAGAAGACCTAAAATGGACTATAAAAGACCATCTTCCAAAGCAATCTATTTTGCTAAAGTTAATTGTGTATCACACAGCGCTCTCAGTTTTAAAAGCATGTGGTATGGCCAAAGGCTTATTACATAAAATACTTATTTTCTGAAGTCAAACATCTCTTAAAAAATAAGCTTCTGTTTGTAGGCATGTCTTCTACTTGCAGCATTGTTTTTTAGTAACTGGTATTTTTACTCCTTTCTAAAGCCAAAAGTAATCTGGTCAGAAGAGAAAATCTGCAAAACAGGTAAGTGAAAGGCACTTCATTCCAGTAGCACAAAGAGCTGGGAGGAAGGATTAGCTACAGGAGAGCAATAATGCAGAAGAGCAGTGTGTAGGAAGAACAGAAAGAAGACTGGAAACAATATTATAGGTAGCTACAACAGCATCAAACCTGTATCGATTAAGTAACTACAATTATATAGTGGAAGATTAAGGAATATGTTGTCACTCTCTCAGGACCATAATTCCTCCTTCTGATGTACTGGTCTTTGTTTCTACTTACTGGCATGCAGCAGAATTTTTCTGTTAAATAAAGCTACTCTATTTACAAGTGAAATTACGCCCCTTCCCTGTGAAACATCATCAGCTCCATTTCAGTGGCTCTACATGCTTACTAACAGATTCATAACTGGACCACTGAGAAGGAAACGCACATAAGTGACTTTTCAAAGCTTTAACCCATGGCTACATGGAATCTCTTTCCCACACCAGGAAAGCGAAGATACTGTTTAACTCCTGGGACATTGCAGAAGCCCTGGCTGGTCCTGACAAGACCACAATTTTTTTCAGAAAACTGTATAAGGCTATTGAACGGATTCTGGTTTCAGATTGGCAGTGATTTTGGATTAAGTAGTAGCTTTAGCCTCACCCAAGAGGTTAATGAGGTTGACAAATCACAATTTATATATAGCCTTAAGATACCACATTTAACTGTAAAACACTCACAACCTAAAGTAAACTTCACAGTCATCCTCATTTAGAAAGCCTGTTATTCTTAGTCATCTACAGTAAAAAAGAAGACATAACATAACTACAACTGTCATAGTTTCCCCTCAAGTGCTAATACATGCTTTAGCACAAAAGATGTTGACACAGGTTCCAGATTAAAATTACATACAGGATTAAACAGTTTACAAATAGGAGGTAAATTCGTTCAAAAATCCTGATAGCTGCCCACATATACCTAGAAACACTAAAGTAAATGTTGAAGAGAGTGCAGGTCTGGTAAAAGTCCTTTTTGTTCATGGGAAATTCAAACAAGACATGGAGTCAGACATAGCACTGTCATAGAATACTGCAACTTCGTTCTAAACTGCCTGAGAACTTCTAGCCACAAAGATCAAATGTATATAAACTAGTTATTAAAAAATCCTCTCCCCTTTTGAGACAGCTCAAATAGTGGCACTTGGTGCCTCTCACTTGGAAATGGCCACCACAAAGAACTGATGGGATATTTTTGAAAACTGGAACTGTAAGAATTTTGGATTTGGGAGGAAATGTG
This sequence comes from Elanus axillaris, assembly GCA_026212715.1. Classification (NCBI taxonomy): domain Eukaryota; kingdom Metazoa; phylum Chordata; class Aves; order Accipitriformes; family Accipitridae; genus Elanus; species Elanus axillaris. The sequence goes on along the minus strand of JANZLQ010000025.1, from coordinate 3,174,614 downwards.
TATAAGTATACAGAGGAAAGACTGACTGCAAGTCAAGTAACTTCTCACTGATCCGAATTCAGTCCTGCTCTGAATGTAAATGTGTATTAGCTAATGACATACAGTAGAAGTCTGAATACGAAACTGCAAAATATTCTAATGCCTATATTTACAATTTTAGTATTTTAAAGTACCAAATAGTTGGAAATATCATAACTCTCAGTTTAACTTAAAATTTCCATTGCTGGTTTCCAACATGCCATATATGCCGCATAAATAGATACTTAAACATGTGTCTTCCCCCACCAGCCATCTCCTACATCTCTTAGAATGAGAAATGCTATCCAAAGAGAGTTCTCAAAAGTGAACAGGGAAACTCTAAGTGCCCTTTGCAGAAACTTTTCACTAGCAAGTTTTGGCAGTACATATCTAGCAACTTGCATATTTCCAAAAGATACGGTGTTCTACTCTGCCAGACTACAATTATCTAGGAGGGACTATGTATTTCAGAAAAGTTTGCATTCAGCTGAAATCAGCAGTGGCTTTTAACTCTACACCAGAATTCTGTACACTTAGTTCATCTTAGTATTACTTCCTCAATAACACGAGGGACTGTTTCAAAGAGTAAGAAGTGCAAAAGAGCTTTACCTTGGTCTTTGCAGAGGTGAGTGTTCTTATTCTACATTGCTATATTTATTCAAACGCTGTCAGGCAGCCAATGTAAGAAACTCCAGCCATAAATATTAGATCTAAAACCTCAGTTACAGTATGTATTTTGAATGCCATCCCATACTGGAAGCAATTTTCTGCCTCAGAAATTCATCCTAATTCTCTGTAAGTATTACAGAATCATATATATCTACAAGAATGTGAGAGTAGAATTGAACTATTTTTACTTTCACCCTTTATTATCATACCTTTAGTATGATGCTTTCCTCACATCTTTATGAATAACTTAAATCGATTCCACAAAGAGCGCTCAGAATGTAAAGTTCCTTTTTGGTATTATTTAGAGGTTCAAGTCTAGGAAAAGAATTTCAAAAACCTATGCTTACATCTTAGTATTAACAGTCTCTTATGCGCCTTCTGTTCTGCTTATTTAGTTATTTATATTTCTGGATTTTTCATTCTTCCCAGAATCACCACCACTGTTGCTGAGGAGAGCATCTTCACTCTTATTTCATGTTTAAAGTAGGAATCCATGAGGTAGCCAATTCATGCAGCAGTGTTCACTGCACACATTGAGTTCAGCATGAAACACAACAGCCTCACTTACTATCACCAATAAGCATGAGCTGTGGTGGCACAGATCTTTACATAATATGTTAGCACCTATGTGCACACAAAGTGGGAAAGCAGGTTCGGCCCTCTCCTGAGCTTGAACTGGTGTACGTTGTACCTACCAGTACAGCAACTTTAACCAGGAGGATACCAGGATACTAGCAAGGCTGTTGAAGTCATCCTACTATTCAGAGATTTGAGATTCATGGGGAAGAGCGTAAAGAGATTACTATGAAAACATGAGATTGCTGCCCAGTGAGTAAGAAACTCTCCAAGGGGAAATTCTTCTAGTAGTTCTTGTCCTCATTCCTTACCTTAAATCCTCTCTACATATATATAGGCATTTAATTCTATCATCCAACAGCTTACTGGAGAAAATGAAAGTGAAACAGGAGACAGTTTGGGGACTGCACAATGTACAGAATATGAATGACTCCTAGAACTCTGTGACAAACATGAACTGTAAAACCACCTTTTAATTTCCTGCACTAAACATATTATATGCTGGAAAATAAATATCATGAAATAAATAAAAGACATTTTGTTTTTAAAAACACAGGCCACTTGAGGAAGTATTGCAAAATCACAACTCATTTTTTTGTCGTCCTTAAATATGGTACTTATCTGAGTAATTTTTCAAGCCCTATAGACTGCCTGTGGACAAGGAGCTGGACAGAATTTTGTGTTCGTTAAATCATAAATTTCCCCATACAAACACTGTTTTACTAGAACAATAGAAGTATCAACTCCACTTCTGAGGAAAAAAAAAAAAAAAGGCAAAGTCTTGCTTCCTGTTATGCTTCATGTTATCTTTCAAAAGTTCAGCAGCTAAAAACTACCATGAAACAAGCCAGAGTATTTAATGAGACAGAAACTGGCAAATAACACATTTCATGGGACCAAGTTGTACTTCTTCTTCAAGCTAGTCAATAAATTGTATTTAATGCAAGAAAAGTACTGCCTATAGCTCTTTAAATAAATAATAAAGGACTGGTAAAAAGGAGGAATGTATTCATTTGGGAGAAAACTTTACTGCTTACGCCTCAGAAATTACTTTAAAAACTAAACTAGTTGGAACAAAGAGAGTCTCTGCACTTCAGCTGAAAGGTAAGGGTAATTTGATGAACTAGTATCTATATGTAATATATCCTACACTGTTTTATGTAACTGCTATTGCAGTTTGGTTTTAAATAGAGTAAAGCCAATAAAATTCTTTTCCTATCATTTAAAAATTGCTTACTTCGTACCTGAGAGATTTTTAATTTGAATGTCTGAAAAGATTCTGTGTTCTCCTTGTATTTCTGCATCAAACTGCTCTGATAATGGTGTAATTGAACAACATCCTTAGCTTCATTCTTCCTTCTTTATACCTCAGCAATCATATCTACTGCCCCAATTTCTGTTAATCTTCATTTTACTGGTTCACAAACTGTAGTTTTCCATACCCCGACAGTCTTCATTCAGTTCTATATTACTGATACAGTCTATTACTTAATGCCTTTCCACTGTGTCACCCTGGATGCTCATGTAACCTCTAAATGGTAAAGAATGACTCAATGTGGTGTGTTCATCCACATCAATATTCTTCTCTTTCAGTGATGCCACCAAACTGCCACTTCAGTCCCACACTTGATTCCTTCTTCATCCTCTCCCTGCATATAATGGATCTCAGTAATTTGGCTTCTTTTCTAGGCTTTTCCATGTTTTTCCAGTTTTACATTTCTGTCTTGCAAGCTAAACTGCATGCTTGTGTTTTATCAAGTTGCTGTTTAGAAAATCATGACATAGTGTCTCACCTCCTGCACTGCAGTCCCTTTGAGCAGAGCAGCAAAACCTGTTTTTTCTTTTCCCTCCTTCAATTCAGATTTCAGTCCTTTCTATGCCCAATGTACATTTAGTCTTCAGTTCATGCCACTGAGTAAATTCATCATAGGGTAAAGGGCATCTCTTTAATCAAAGTCTTAATTCTTAAAACTACCCTGAAATTTTTGCTTGTGTTCTATTATAATATTCATGTAAAATGGAAAACAAAACTCTGTATCTTTTTTCTACAAATGTTCACATTACTATATTCACATGTAAAGTATTTTCTTCTTGGCATTTCTACTTGCAACTCTAACAAACACATTGCTATTTGCACCTCTACAAGACCATTAAGGTTTTCCTAGAAAGAAATACACTTTTAAAAATAAATCAAAGCAAACATTGTATAATCTCTGCCCAGACTGAGAAGTAGTCATCCACTCTAATCTATTAGCATTTTATGATCATTTTTAACCGTATCAATAGTATTGTATTTAAGAGAAAAGAGAGACTAGAAGTCATCCACAAAAGAGCTGTAGACTAACAATTCTATCATCCAAAGTCCTGGGCTATTAGTTACACAGTGCTGGAAACAAAAGAGGAAAATACTGTCCAGGAAGACTAAAAGTGAACAACTGTGTAGCTCTCTGTGCACCATGAAGATCCTCAAGGAAGAAAGTACATGCGCAAGTGACAGATAAGAGATTTTAGGAGCACTCATACAGGTAACACCTTTTGCTCAGATGTTTTACCACTGATCACCAGGGAAGTGTTCCACAGAAGTTCCAAAGTCTCCACTTCTGTACAACATCACCTGCAATGATTCAAGAAAAGCAAATCCCAAATAGTCTCTAGGTCACACAGCGGTATAAACTTAGAGTTTTGCGGGAGGAGAAAAGAAATGTTGCACAGGCAAGTATCTTGTAATGCAAAAGGAAGGGATAAGAGGAGCATCTTTTTTACAAGCCTCTTAGGTTTTGTTTTGGTTTCATTCTTCTGTAGTTTTATTGTTTGGGGTTGTTTTTTTTTAATTTTTATGTATTTTTATTCTTTTGTTTTTCTCAGTACTGAACCTCCTAGATTCTCTTGCTCTTCAAGCTGAGCAATGAAAACATCTGTCAAACAAGAATGAACCTGTCCCTGGACAAATTATTCTTGCAACTTTAGAGGTTGTATCCAGAAACTTTTCCCTTTAGCCACTGAAAGCTGAGTGAGTGATTCTGCCCCTGGGAAGGTGTGGTCATCGGCAGTCACATAATATTAGGATTCAACGTATCTATGAGTGATCTCATCTTTCTACAACCCCAGGGTATCATTGTTTCTCCACTTTTCCAGCACTCTTCTCTGTCTGAATTAGCAGTGCAGTCATTACCAGTGTTAGCCAAGAATTTAAACCTTCAGAAATCTTGTACATATATACAGAAAGAATCATCCATACAGCCTCTATGCGAAAGCAGTCACGGAGGTCTTCTGTCTCTAGACATCTTCATGGATATATAGCAGAGCTCAAACAGACAATTCGACAGAGTCTGTGCCTGGTTTGATTGGTTTTGAAAACATGAACAAGCAGTTTTAGCTTTACTGAAGAAGTATTTACCACAGAGTCCCCATTACTAATTTGTTCCACTCAAACATCAGCACTGACTATTGAAAACCACTATGAAATGTCCAACTAAGATCAAAGGAAAACTTTTTAATGAGATCTCAAGTAACAAATGCTAATTTTCAAAAGTTAGCGCACATGCACGTGAGACATCATCATACAGCCACATCAGCTGCATGACTATCTATATTCTTAACATTATTTGTATTTTAAGTAGGTGTGAGTTTGGGATCTCTGTACTCACAATTTATGGTGTTAACTTCTAAAGTGGAATGTAACATTTGCTTTGGCATTAGACAGTTTATGTCACAGAAATCATTAAAGTCTGACTGCAGTGAAAAGCAGAAAGACGGAAGTTAGATGATGATCACTGCAGTAGCAATAATCTTGCTTTTACAGCTTTACTTATCCACATGCTATCAAACTACAGAAATACCAATGAGTTCCACATACAAAAATGTGCCCCATCACCATGCTTATGTGATACAGCACCATTTATGCAGTTAAAAATAATGGTAAAATGCTCATCAACATAATGAAAAACATGCTGCTATATGTAGAACTCCTGCAGTCAATTATTGGCCCTATCATAAAATGGCCCTGTCATAAAATGTCCATCTTGTGCTATCTAATGGGTTCACAATACAAAGACACTATGTATTTGAATACTGAAAAATTAACACCTTTGCTTTCAAAATATCGATATGGGTTTCTCCTTAAATTACTTGATTAGCAGCAATTGGTCATAGGTTCTTGTGTTTTTCTCAACTAAGAACTGGGCCACGATCATCTGAATTGTAATTCCACTTGTGTTTCTAGCAGAGCTTTTACAATCATTCCACACACTGGCTGGAATACTATGTTATGTTTCATTAATAGCATATATTCCAATTTGGACAGGAGTTTGAAACCAGTTTCCAGGGATGTGAAACTAACACTGCAAAGTGCTGCAGGAAACTGTATTTCATACATCTATCTATGGGGATGTTTGTCTTTTAAGAGTTTTATTTGTCCGATTTGAATTTATACTGCTGAACTTTATTGCCCTCTGATGTCTTTTATCAGATATAACCTGATTTCAGCATGTGTAACATTGAGGGGATTCCTCAAATCCAAACTATGGACCATTTTTTCCAGGTTTGTTTTTACTGTTCCCAGTGTAGCATGTAAGAAAAAGAAAGAGGAAGATAAAGACTAGGACATCTGAAAAGCAAATGTTATAATTTGTTGTGCTGCCATTTGCATTAATATCTTTTAAATCCAGTCGTAGCACTGGAAAACACAAACTGCAGCTTTACCCAGATCACCCAACCACATGTGCAGCCATGCTTTTCTAATATGGGCTAAAATAATAAACCTGCAAGAAATGTAAAAAAAATTTCTAATTTAATAAATTCACCAAGTTTTAGAGTTACATCACCTACAAGAAAGTAAGCACAAGAGCTTACCATTCCTCCTGTTCTTTTATGGGCTAAGCCAATGCACCATAACTGATTCGAGCAAACCTAAATACTTTGCTTACAGAGACAATGAAAAAACTCACGAAATTTAGTAAAGCAACAGTCCCACAGAATGAAAATAAGCAAAATTCATTTTCTTCCCTATAAACTTTATAATAATTTAAAAATAAAAGAGGCACTGAAGAGCAAAGTCCTTCGATTTTGTCAGCTAACACAACTGCTACAGATTCCTTATTAAAGCTAGGTGTCATTGCCACTTGCTCAGAGAACAATCTCCAAGTATGTATCAAAGATGCAGAGTTTTCTAAACTCAGAAATAACACTAGGGCATACAGCTGGTCCTTGAGGGCTAGTTCTTGAGGACAAATGCAGCATATATCAGACAATTTTAGTATACCCTATATTCTTTCTAAGGTCTCAAAAGTCAACAACAACTAAACCCACAAAGTTAAAACTGGTAATTCATACTGGGCAAGCAGAGCTGAATGAAAAGCAAGCAGGCAGCAATTCTCCCCCTTCTTTTATTACTAAAGCGGTGAGTAGCACTTTATGCAAAATACTTAAACAGTATTGATTTTTTTCTTAAACGTAACTTTTCCAATAAGTAAATTGCACAGCAATTAGACTGGCATGACATACCAGTGCTGGGAGGAAGAGTCCTTTCCCAATAGCTCCTTCCACTGGCTTCATAATTCAGAGAAAGGCAGACTCAGAACTGTGCCAACTGGGGCAGCTGGATGAGGAAAATGAGGTTGCCCTTCAGATCTGAACACTGTAAAACAGTCAGCAGAAGAGCTCCAGTGAGGTCCTACATACAGGCCAGATGGCTTTAAAGCCCACAGATTGAACTTTGGAAGGATAAATATTCTCAAGCGTTGTTTAGGAGAGAGATTGCATGGACTAAAATTGTGCAAGGGAGCATACTTAGAATTTAGAAACATGGGATGAATATCCAGTGTCTGAATCACCCACACCTTGGCCCCATTTAGTTTGCTAGGATAGATGTAACCATTGTTTTCCAGATGCATTTGGATGTTGGTGCCTGGCTGCTCAGCACAGCAGAGGAAGCTGGTGTTGGAGAACCAAGGGTGGAGGAGCTCAGTGTCAGCAGCTCAGCAGAATACTAACAGGCCCCTCAGAAAATTGCAAAGAGTCATCTGTACTAAGGTCTGCTGGAGGTAACAGGGTCCATGAAGTCTCAGAGGTGAAGTGGAAAAAGAAAAGCAAAGTACTTCTTTAGGGAATCCCAAGGCAACTCAAGGGTTGATATGTGTCTAGACACCTAGTTTCACGAGAAAATGACTTCTTGGCTATGGCTGCTACCCTGTCGTTGCCCAAGTCAATTATTCTGAGATGCACAAGACCACCCCACAGTTTTCTCAGGTGAAAACAGAGCTTGTTTTTCTTGTTCAGACAGTGAAGGGCTTACAAGGGATGTACAAGTGCCTTGCACAGGGCAAATACCATCTCTCTTCAGAGCCATGAAGATGGAAGGCAGGCAAGTAAGGCCAGTTATTGAAGCAAAAACAAAACTTTGGAGAAGTCACCTGTGCAACCTCCTAAAAACTGAGAAAACCCAATGCCACCTAATATTGCAAACTTACAGCCTCCTATCTGTATTTAAAAGGTTATTTCAATGGCTGCTTGATGACAGCTTAGGACTTCTATCATCTCCAAGAAACAGCTCACATATAAACCTGGCTCGCTGAGCAGTAAAGATGACCCATCTATCTATTTGCCTGTGAAATGCCTACCTATGTCTGTTCTGATGTGATGACCGAGTATATAAAAATTGGTATCTTTGTATAGAGCACTTAGGATCCTAAAGCATTTCTGTGTCACAGCTGCTTATTTTATAACTAAAAAAAACCAACCCTCAAGTTTCATTAGTTACTACAGTATCAACAGTAAGACTGTGAAAGACCTTGAATCGTATTCTGCTGTGTGCATTAGCCACAAGCAGTCAGCTGAATTCCAGCTGGGGAATCTTATGGTTAGTGAACGCAGCATGGAAAGCACACAGAGTGGTTTTCAAATTGAACTCTTCTCTGACCTGTAAGAAAGTGAATCTGTAAGTCATTGAGCAAAAGAAACAAAGATAGACACAGGGAAAGGAATGAATTAAACAAAAAATTCCCAGAATGCCATGTTTAGTCATTCTTCCAACTATTAACACACTTTGGAAAAAATTAGTACTCATGCATGGTAGAGGAATAGGCTTGTAGTTACTGCCTTCCTGCAGAACAACTCACTGGAGTCTCACAGAAAAAGGAGCACGTCTCAACTCTTGGGCTGATGTTTTACTAAAAGAAAAAATAAATACTGAGACGAACGGTGAAGTATTTCAGGGACTGCACTGTAATAACGACTGAATTACTGCATTGCTGAATCTTACTTCAGATTTCTAAGTCTACCAGGAGGTACAGAAGTTGCCCGTAAGCCTAAGTTTAAAGTAAAAAGCTACATATCCATATTGATTTTAGAATGGGAAATTCTAAAGCCAAGGAGTAACCTGACTGGAAAAAGCTACAGTAGACTGTGGGGGAAAGCTGTAGTTTACAATTTATCTGGCAGTACTACTTAGCTGCCACAATTAGGGATCAGAGCCATGCAGCTTTGGGTATGACAGTACTTGTAATCACAGGTTACTACAGTCTTCAGCAGTTAGAGCATCACTAGACTCTAAACTCAGTGGAGAGAGGTTTTGCCATGGTTCTTACTGCACTCTTAATACAGAGAAATGTTGCCTATGGAAAATAAAAATACCCATTCTAGTTGAGGGTTGTTTTTTAACTTTTGGTCCTTTTCAATGGGATATAAATAGCTGGGAGTTCTCTCTCTCTCTCTCAAAACAAACAAACAAACCAACCCCCCCCCCAAAACCCACAAGACAAAAGGATTTGGTATTAAATTTAGTAAGCAGAACTGGAACATCAGTTCTAGTCTTAAACCATTTAAAAATGTGAGTAATACTAGTTCTGCCATTCCATTCATGTATTTTGTTTTACATCTATTAAACCTGACCTGTGGGAAGCATCTCTCAACCCATCCAGAAGTATGGAACTCATTGCTTAATACTGCAAAGCTGTTTATATAGGTTTATATAATCTCTGTATCTGCTCAGCTGCTGTCAGGCTGCCAACAAATGGACCGAGTCATAAAGATTTTTGTGAGGATTTTTGAAATCCAGATGCTTGTGCAGAAGAAACATGATGTATACAATCCATTCACTAAAATGCTTAAACAAAAAAAATATTTATTTTGGCCCCTTCCAAAGCTATTAAAAACAAGACAGAAGATTAGAACTAGAGACTTCTAAAATGAAAACTTGGAGCCATATTACCTGCTCCCAGCCTTTCCCTTTCACCCAGTAGTTGGTGTCTCTAATAGATACATCTACTTCTTACCATTTCCCCTCCTATCTAAACAACTAATTCCTTTGGTACTGAATTATAAAAGCATCATTGCATGAGATACAAAGAGAAGCATAAATCAAAAGAATGTACATATACATTACATTCAGGCCAACATAATACAAATTAAACATTCTCTTTTCCAGTTTGCCTATTCACTTAGCTAAATGCTTTAAAGAATGCTGACAGTTCTCCTTACCCACTTCCCTTCTTTGTCTTTTTGGTGGCTTACCACAGATGACTATCATTTGACCTGTAATGAAACTATCTGATGACAGGTTGTCAAAGAATTATTCAACTGCATTATATAATGTAAGCAAGCACTTTTGTAATTTTCACAATCTCTAATTCCAATAGGTTCCTGTTTCTTGCTAAGGAAAGTGAAAAAAGATGCAGGTGGTTCTAAGAATGGACTGATTTTTTCAATATGAAACAAAGTCTTCATTGCAGTTCAAAGCTGTAAATATAGTAAACACAAGCAAAGGAAAACAGATAAAATGCAACAGAGACATGAGATCTAACTCTTAAATCTAGAGGACGGTGTGCCCCAACATACATATACCTTCTTTGTTAATGTATATTCTTTACTGTTCCTTTAAAATCCATATTTAGTAAATTCAGAGAAAATCAGTATGTGATGGGTTGACCCTGGCTGGACATCAGGTGCCCCCCAAAGCCGTTCTGTCACTCCCCCCTCCTTTGCTGGACAGGGGAGAGAAAATATAATAAAGGGCTTGTGGGTCGACATAAGGACAGGAGAAGCTATTCACCAATTACCATCACGGGTAAAATAATAGACTCAATCTGGGGAAAATTAACTCAATTTATTACAAATCAACCAGAGTAGAGTAATGAGAAATAAATCCAAATCTCAAAACACCTTCCCTCCACCTCTCCCTTCTTTCCAGGCACAACTTCACTCCCGGATTCTCCACTTCCCCCCCCCACCAGCACAGTGGGATGGGGAATGGGGTTTACGGTCAGCTCATCACACGGTATTTCTGCCGCTTCATCCTCCTCAGGGGCAGGACTCCTCACACTCTTCCCCCGCTCC
>JANZLQ010000025.1:3138780-3159617 GCA_026212715.1 Elanus axillaris | reverse complement strand
TCCCCCCCAACCCCACTCCCCCCAGTTTCCATACTGGCCATGACATCCCACGGTCTGGAATACCCCTTTGGCCAGTTGGGGTCAGCTGCCCCAGCTGTGTCCTGTGCCAGCTCCTTGTGCCCCCTCCCAGCCTTCTCGCTGGCCGGGCATCAGAATCTGAAAAATCCTTGATTTAGTATAAACATTACTCAGCAACAACTGGAAACATCAGTGTGTTATCAACATTTTTCTCATACCGAACCCAAAACATAACACTATACCAGCTATTAGAAAGAAAATTAACTCTATCCCAGCTGAGACCAGGACATCAAACTATCCAAGAAATCTGTCATTCGCACCCATAGTGTTCCTTGCAGACCCACTGCCATAAATAGACAGAGAATGATGAAGCTTCTCATTTTCACAGCACCCAAAAGGCCAAGCAACTTTGTTACTCTGACAAATGAATAATGGCGACTTTGCGATTCCCTTCCCTGTATTCCTTGGACAACTTTTGCCTTACTCTACAGGGATGATCAAAGCCTTTACCTACATACGGATTCCTTCTCTCCAATATATACATAAGAAACACCAAAACTCTTCCAAGAACAAATCTAGAACATGAAGTAGAAAATAATCTCATTCAGTTAGAAAGACTTGCTAGATCACCTCTACTTGATCCTTTTTAGTACATTTCAAATTATTTCTGGTAACAGTTCACAATAATGAACATGCTTAAGTATGTAGGAGGCTGAACAAGTGACTGTGACCTCCAGGTAGTACAGTGATCCTGTACAATACATCAATCACTCGCTTAGTCTGACAAATGAGAGTAACTCACACCTTAAATTTCCTTTAAGAAAATGAGGGAAGAGGGTGAAACAAGTTGAAGCTCGTTTCACCTGCAAGCTAACCTAACGACTCATTGTTCATTTCAAACTTCTTTCTAAAGCATTCCATAAATCTAAAGTTGGTGGTCCAACTTTATCACATCTCTATCATATCAAGTTTTTTAACTAGTATCTTCCTTGCCTGTGAAAGACTGATGTCATTTTACATGAATTACATACAAAGTAGTATTATTAATGGCCTTTTCCTCATATTGAGAGATTACTTCTGAAGAAAATATTCTGAGTTCATGGAACCCATATTGACGCAATGTAGAACTACATCAACATACAGAAAAGCAGAGAGGAAAAATACCTTTTTTTGCATCTTGAATGAAGTCCAGTCCACCTTAATTTTAACCAATCTTTCAAGGTTCATGCGTACTTAGAGTCAGGAACACACATCATTGACAACACAATCCTGATTTCAAGTATGCAATTACAATTGATTAAGAGATAAGTGACCTGACTGAATACTCTGTTGCTAGTGCATTTTCTTTACCAAAGATCTCATCAGTGATTTTACTAAATGCTTCCTCCCTTCAAAGGAGATGTCTTGCACAACATGCATCATTATAGTCTAACAGTAAAAGTTTCACATAAAATCATCCAACTTTTTTAACAGAAGTTACTTCAAACTACGTGATGGGAAATATCAGAAAAGTTTTGGAGGGAGGAGGAAGAGAAAGCAAGTGAGAGGGAATGAGAAGGAGAGAGACTATTTCTTAATCAGGAAACCATGATTCCTGAATACAAGAAAACAAGCAGGTAGGGAAATTCCTTGAAAATTTTTTAATGTGATGCATTATTTGAACTTACCAACAAACTATTGCTAAACTCACTAAAGAATCTTTAGGCAGAATCTCCTGCACAGAAAAGGCCTTTCTCTCCTCTATTGCTGATCACAAAAGACAAGAGATGGTACCCACTGGAGTAAATAAGACTTTTCCCTTGCTCTCTCTCTCAGTGCACAAGCCAGCAAGACTTGCCCAGGAACTCAGTGTTCCACTCCTTTGTCACTGCTTCCCCTTTCTAAATCCAAAGAAAATGTGAAATTGTACTAAGTGAAATAACTGAGTCCTAGTACGTGCGAAGTATTTCATATAAAAGCATAACCAGACTATACAATAGACCTTGCTTTGAAGTCTGTGCTCTTGTTAAGTTTTGCAATTTCTAAGGTAAAGTAGAAGTGACTTAAAGAGAACTTGGCACGAACAAAGACTTAAAGGATTAGACCTAATATAATAATAGATTATAGTATCTTACAATGCATACAATTTATTTCATTATGAAGAGTCTCAGGGTATGTGCACCCATGTAATTCAGAAATCAGATTGGGAATTTTCTGGTGGCGTTATTTCATTTGGAAATACCATGTCAATCTGAAGGACTTTCAGGTACCAGGTAAAATTTCTAGCTAGAAAGAATAATTCCCAAGACCAGAAAATAGCTCAGTCATTAAGGCACTCATCTGCACTGTGGGAGATGCGGCTTCAAAATGCTCCATGTTCTGCCTGATACTCTTTTCTATTTTGGTTATAGCTTGCATACATAATTACATGTTTATTAGCCTGCATTTTCACAGTCTGATGATTAGGACACTTGCCTAGGAAGTAGGAGACCCAGGTGAAAGTCCCCATTTCCCCCAGTTCTTCAGAAAGACTTCAAGCTGGCTGAAAGCCTGAGTGAATGCATTGGCCAACAAGGTCTTTATGGATAGATGCTACTTTCTTTTCTCTTCCTGCAGCAAATTTTCAGAAATTCCTTCTTACACACAGATATTGAGACAATCCAAAGAGCACTGGACAGTATTGACGATGCTCAAATGACAGCTAAACAGAGGGAGAAATGTAAAATTCATACAGTGAAATTATATTTTGCTACAAACAAGGGAAAGACTTCTGCTTGATAAGGCTCCAATCTTGAAGAAAAATAAAAGATAAATACTTTATGTGTATCTGTTATGGTACCGTTAGGAAATTTGTTTCAAGGCTAATTCCCTGTAACAAGGTAGAGGTGAACAAGTAGATACTCTTAGCGTACAGAGCATTGGACAGGTAACTTTGGTTCTGTTCCTGTATGCTGCTGTCTTGCTGAATGACCTTGCTTCAGCGGTTTCAATTCCACATCTCATTCTTGCCTTTGCAAAATGAAACTTGGAATACGGACTACTTCCATAAAATACTACAACATCTATGTATATGAGGTGCATAGGTAAGGTATTTTGTAGGCATTCAAGTAAGCAAGTAGCTTTGTTTGTATTACTAGTCATCTTCACATCTGTGCATAGATACGGAATGGATCTCTCACAGGAAGAAAAAAAAATACAAACACCCTTCTGTGTAGAAGAGACTTCTACATCCACACCTCCCTCACTGCTTAGTTTGGCACAGGTATGCAATGGGAAGAGACATTTACATCACCAGACGAGCCATGCATAATGTAGGAACAGAAAGAATTTCCACTCTTTGCTGCATGAAGTGCCAAAACCCAGTAGGTTTAGTTAGAGGAGTACTTATGTCCCTTTTCTCATGCAACTCCAATCAATATAATTCATCTGAGCCTATGAATTTTAATGGACAATAACTTACATAAAAAGCATTTTCCACCTAGACATCCAGCTCCCATTAACTTTAAAATCAAAGGAGATGTCTCAAGAACAACATTTTACAGATCAATATAAATTTACAGATTGCTTGTCATACTTGTCAGTCACTTTTGCCCCAACGGAAGAACAACTTCAGAAACTCTAGTTTTAACATTTATAAGTATACTACATTCACAGAGAGTTCACTTTCTAGAACTGCTTTTGATGCTAAAAAACTATAACTTACAGGAGGAAAACTTAGGATTAAGACTTGCAACTGAATGAGAATCTTCTAGAAAACAGTTCTACATGGTGCCTAGTTTTCAGAGGATTTGATCACTCACAATTCTGATAGAATGTTTTAGTGTTTATACAGATAAGAATCTCTATTTTTAAAAAACTGCACTGAAAACAGAAACAAGACAGCACAGAAAATATATATCTATTTAAACCTACCACCTTAAAGAATAACGGACCAAATTATTTTCCATTAAGTCAGGCAAGTTTAGCAAGTAACAACTGAACTTAAATCAGTTCCTTCTGTCTAAGACATTGTTCTCATATGTGGTTTTAAGAACTCAAATGGCAGCAAGTTAACCTTAATCGTTCCTTGTTTAGCTTGCACCAGTTAAATAACTAACACATCTGTTTTTATAGATACAACATCTTTATACGTTCTCCCCCGCCCCCGCACTGGGAGGAAGAAGGGCACTTGCCTGCTAATTTTGCTCTGTACATGGGAAATGTTATGCATCACATAGAACATGGATGCAATTAAGTAACCATTTTGAGAGCTGCTGTTCTGTTTCTTAAAGTACAAAGTTAACTTGTGTTGACTTTGTCCTTATCAAAGTGGGATGGCTCCTTCAACCAAGATGGCAAAGTTCAACTGAAATGCTGTCCCTGGTAACGCACACAATGACAGACAGATTTAGACAAATGAGAGAATCCAGAGGATGACAAGAACGATAAGCACTTGACAAAACAGGACTTACGAAGTGAAGTTCAGTGAACTGGGCATCTTTATTCTAAGATGAAAAGATTGAGGAGATGTTATCACAACTGCATATACATGGGTATAGATGGGTATTAAGATGGCAGTTGTCTAATTTTACCAGGTCCGCATGGCAGGATACGGTGGGGTTCTACCCCATGGAGTTAATGGAATTAATTTACAGATAGGGAATGTTTCGTTGGTTAGGCCTCACGAAAGCTTGCTAAGCATAAAGAAAGATATGCACTAAAAGGGGTTACCTAATAAGGCTGTGGAATTCACATTACTGGGACTTTTAAAAAACAGAATAAATAACCATCTCTCAGGAATAAGATATATGTTGTATTCTTAATGTCCAGTCAGAGCAGAAGGCAGGAGGATTCAAGTTGATCAGGTACGGCTGTTAATGTTCCTAGGTATTTTATTTCCTTCTAAAGGGTTTGTTGTTTGGTTTTGGTTTTTTTTTCCTCTTTCCTCGGTAAACCTCAGCTTTTTTACAGTTAAGGAATTTAAAAATACCAATTGTGGCTAAATTAAATTTCCCTCTTAGAACAGGAAAATAATATGCATGTCCCCAGGCCATTTATTTTTTTCCTTCTCCTAAGTAAATTAATTTGTCTACAAACTAAAGTAAATGTAAAATTGGTCCTTGAAGAAATCCAACACTTTTATTCCTAAGACCTCTGGCAGAACAAAGCAGGCTCATTAGACTTATTGTGAAGTTAAAACTCACTGAAATCTTATATACAAGCTTTACTCAAATTGTATGTGCAGGCTTTGTAGGTTTTGATACTATTCTTTAATAACTGCCTTTTTTCTCATTCAGCTGAACAGTTCTTCCCTAGAGACTCTCCTTTAAAACTATCAGCTATTGAAATGGCTGTTACTTCTGTGGACTTCCAGGAGGATATCAAGACATTACCTTCAATTAAATTGTTTTTTCTAAAAAGCAAAGTTCCCTAGTCACAACAGAAATGGGGTGCAAACTGACCATAAACAAGCACAAACACTTGTCCCTCCCTGTGTCCCTCTTCACCTCCCGATAAGTCAATCTACACAGCAACGTTTTAGGGTCAATGTTTGTGTGAAAAATTTCAGGGATTGATTATTTCCAGGATTTCATTCTAAGCAAACTCCAGCATTGTTGCCATGGAGGACAAGAGAAAAGCTCCTGAAAGAGGCACTTCCTATGAAGAAAATGCAGTGGACAAAAAGACTCTTGAAAAAATTCCAGTTAGGATATAAAAAATAATGAAAAATGATAATTAACACAACAAAGTAAGTCTGATTCTGAGTTCTTTAATGAGAAAACCAGTTCTTCAAGCATATGATCACCTAGTGCTGAAGAATAAAAGAGAAGAGGATATGGCCAACAGGTGGAACAATAATCCATGCTACAGAGGAAAGAACATTGAGAGATTTGTCAAGCAAAGTGGGAGGATAAAGGTTCTGAAGTATGTCTATCGTGAAACTTGTGTGCAGTATTCAGAAGAACATGTACAGAACAATATGAGATAGAGGAGGCTATCTCACTGACTTTCATCTATCTTTTGTTTTGCTCAGATCTCTTAAGAGTTTCATTGCAATTCTAAAATCCCTCAGTTTTGTAAATCCTGCTCATTGGGGTACTTAAAATAGCTCTGTAATGTTTTGTGGCCTGGAGTCACTGATATCTATTCTCAACTTTAATTCTCTTTTAATGCAGATTTTGCCAAGAATATATGCCAGCACATTAGAAAACTGTTAAACAAATCACTTCAGGGGAAGTTACTTCTTAAATCGGAGTGCTTGGCCTCAGGTAATCACAAGGTGCTGCAGCTGTCATGGCTACAGACTATTAAGGATATAACACTAGACCAACTCTTTTCATTCTTGGAGAGGCCCCAAAGGTAGTATTAGGCAATAGCTTTTCTATCTAGAAAACTCATATGCTGGATAACGTGGACTACTCCAATCCTCTTTGATCCAGTTTGTATATGAGTCACTGTGGTGCGGTGGCCAAGTACCGGTGCAAAATCCCCCAACCTTCCCCTGCAATTTCAGTTGGATATTGCACTTGCTTTCGGTCCCAGAGAGTGCAGTTTCTGCAGATTGGCAGTGTGGTTTTAAACAGCTGCTGCACATCACTGTAGATTCCTTGTATTTCAGTGGCAGGTGAAAGGAATTGTGCACTTCAACCTAATTGTATGTACAAGTGATATACTACAGCTTTCCAAAAACAGACAAGAGGTTTTTAAAGTATTCTAAGAATCTTCTGAGCAAAGTAATTCTTTATTAATATTGCATGTTCTATAGCCTTACAAAATCCTTGCCACGAGTTTGAAATAAGCATAGGAATACTGTGCAAAGTCACATAGCCACTTGAAAACTTTTGCAAAGGCATTCTTATAGTCCTACATTGTACTACTGGAATCCTAGTGTCAATGGTTTGTAGCCAACATACAATTTAAAGAAGAAAATCAAGCAATACTTTTCCCACTAAATACTCTACTACTGTTCAACTTTGCTGAGCTAAGTTATAAAAGCCTGTTAGAAAAGAGTGATTTGCTCCCTGGATTATAACTTTGTACAAGTAAGCAGTACATTTCAAACATACTGTAAACCTGCGAGATACTAGAAAAATTCGCCAAACCAAAAATTGCTTCACAAGTTTTCAAACTCACAGCTGTTGAACTATATCCCACCAGTATTTTGTGGTATAGAGTAGACAATCACATATTTAGATGTACAGAAGATACTAAAATTAATGCAAGTCAGGAAGACTGAGAAAAAAATGGAATATGACACAGTTAATTTTTCTCCTCTGCTCCACTCCAATGAATTTAATAGCATTAGCTTGTATTTAATCCATACTAATAGAGCAGAAAGTAGTTTACTGTCTGAGACAGACATGGATTGGATTAACTCACTTTACTTAAAAGCAAACATAGTCCTAAAATTGCTGATATTTTGACTGTTAAACTATCATATACTGTCTCTATGGATCAGCACAAAATTAAAACAGGAAAAAAATGAATTCATGTTTCCATGAGGACATATTACAAACTTCTGTTATTTTCTTTTCTGTGTCCAATTGGTATCTTAATATGAGAGAGGGGGAGAGCCTGCAGAAATAAAACTGGTGCATTTTTAATACCACATCTATATTAGAAAAAAGCTTTTTAATAGTGTGTTAACCACTGTATTAGATAGAATCCAGCATGAACAGAACAGTCCACTTCTAAGAAGTGTTAATGGGCAGAGAACAAATCTTAGACCCCATAATGATCCCACCTAAAGAAGGTCTCTGAACATGATTCCCAATGGGTTCCCTCTAATTCCCTACAGTCAAAAGACATACTTTTATAATAGCTGAATAACCTCCTGGTAGTGCTTCATACTCTTCATTGATGATACAAGCAAGTTCTAGCTTAGGTGCCTCCAGCTAGGCAGAATGTATCCTACCTTCTACCTAACCTTCTAATTCAATTTCATCTTCACTAACTATATTTAAATGACAACATGCCTCACCTATATACTAGAATTTGCAGATGTGCTACTGGCATGTCCATGTGGATACATACCCCACAGAACAAATCCTTCCTCTCCCCAGCTATACTTCTAATGTGCTCATGTGCCTCTATGCACAGAAGGTAAGGATAAGAAGGAGGGAAAAAAAAAGAAAAAGCTCTAACAAATCTTTTCTATTTCCTAAAGAAGCTCTTGTTTTCCCAGGGATGTTAGGAACTTTTGGCTTAATCAGATTTTCACAGATTGCCATATTTGGAGGAAAACAGAGCATTATCATCCAAGACTCACCATCTCAGGTCATCCCCCTGAGTCACAGTACATCATTAAACACTACTTCTCTAGAAATGAGGTGTTAGGAAGAAAAGACATTGTGTGGTGCCATGCAAATTTTCCTGGCATGAGAACAGGCTTTCCATATTACCCACAAGTGATAAAATCATAGGTAGTCATACAGGTTATTTCAAACCACTGTTGATAAAATCTTGACATATCATCACATCTTTCTGCACAAGGACTATGCCATGAAACAGAAGGTACATTCTATCATGGGAAAATACCTATCTCAAAATTACTATTCTTGACCTTGGTAGTCCTTTCACTCAATGTCTGATACAACTATAATTTCTGTTCTTCTTCCATAAGGAGAAGGCAGTGATTACCTTTGTCTCTGAAGGTAAACTTCCACTAAGTTCCCCCTGCCAAACAACCCAAAGCCATTCCCCACCCCCAACACACAAACCCCAACTGTTTAATATATTTAGAGGTACTTTTAAATTAAGTAATTTTTCTCCTCTGTAGGTGTTTAAAAAAAAACCCACAAACTCTAAAGAGGGGGTGGGAGGTACCAGTCTCAGTACCTTGTTCTCAAGACTTCTGTAAAGTAGGCAATTTATTGTATTATTTGTACAGAAACTTTCTCTGCATTGTTTCTTTTGACCAGAGATGATAGCTTGCCAGTTTCGTACTTCCTTTTTCATTAGAACGCTATAGATCTTACATGCTAACATGAAGTGCTCAAGTGAACTGAAAATTATCTCCCTATATATGACTGCAACAAGGTCTTGACAGTATGGCAAGAGACTATGGCAAGGATAGATGTCTTCAATCTACTGCTACCTTGAAACAGTTAACGCAACTGAGAATTTTACTGTGCCTACTCTATGGCAGTTACAGAATGTAACAGAATTTTGTAGTGTCGCACACCTGGCTGATCTTGGCAACCCTGATGAATCCATGAGAAGGCTGAGCAGATTTTGCAACGTTGCTATTAAAGCATGAAAGGGCTGACTGAATACCACATTGAGAGACCTCCCAAATTTTGGCGAGATTTCTGATTTGTGTTCAGGAGTCATGTCCACATATCCATGAGCCACTTAACCAATGTAAGCATGAAGTTAGTATTTATGCTTTTGCCTGTTAATTCTGACAGTCCACAGCCCATGTCCACCTTTTTGAGTTCTACCAAGATCTAAAGAGATACAGAATGCTGATCCCTCCCTTAATGTTCCTTTCAGTGTCCTTTTATACTGACATTTCTTTGAAATACATACTCAACAGACAGGGTTTCACTAACAGTCTGTATCACTGTAGTCCATAATTTTCCAGTATACTCAAACTGTTTCAGGATTTCACATTCGCTTCGCACCAGACTGAAATGATAATTTCTGGGGGTGAGCAAGGGAAGTCAAGAGAAAAGGGAAACTTGCCAGCATGCTTATCCCATACTTTCCTTCCTGGCCATGCTGTCTGCAGTAACTGTAATACATCTGCTCCAAAGTTTAAAAGTGTTTCTAGAACAGCAAGTTCCAGATCATAAGTCATTGTCTGAATAGGGGAGAATAGAAAACAGTATGACTAGGACCATCTCTTGTTCTTAATATCTATTAGCTGTCTCACAACAAGATTGGGTACTTTACCTTGGAATATCTGTGATCTTAAGGTAAATCCTGAATAAGGCAAAGAGGGCACAGGTGCATTCTGAGCAGTTCTCTGTTCAAATGATCTCCTACTCCTTAACTCTGTAAAAACAGTACATTGTACTATGTTGCACTGTTATAGATTTTCTGTGGCATTTAATCCTCCCACCTGGTAAAAGCAAATGGTTATGAAAAATTACCTTTGTATTTCTAGACTATGAAGCAGCAGGTGTACTGTTTATATGGCAGAGTTCTGTGTCAAAAATTGTATAGCCTATTGACTGTTGTCAATAGTGACTATTCAGCCACTGAAAATACTGGTTTTGGGTAACAGATTTGCCTTTCAGAAACTTTGCATTTACTAGTTACTCAAACCTCTAGTCACTGAAGTTACTGCTTACTCAAGACACTGACCACGAAATGCTACAGTCCAGCATGTCAAGACCCCTATTGCCAGTAACATTCAGAGAGATTAGATGGCTCAGGAAACAGAACCATAATCTCAAGAAAGTAAAGGAAAGCACAGAGGCCACATCTATAAGCTTGACAGCTGACATAAGTGCAACCCACAGGTGCCTTGACAAAATGCAGAACACATTGCAAAACATTTCCATAGTGGTATGCCAATGTAGCAGTGGCAATGAAGTGTATTTAGCACTGATACTGATGCCATGCAAGTCAACCAGTGGAACTGGACTGCAGTCAACCAATAATTTGATTACATCATTGAGGACACAGATGGGTGAGGACATGATGTACAGTTTATCCCTTCTCTGGAGACTTCAAGTGCAAATGAGATCACTGATTACATCCAGACTAGAGACACTGAGGCAGAAGTGCAGTGTAAACATCTGTAGACTGAAAAGCAAAAGATTTCTATGTCCAAAACTAGGGTCTATCACCTAAAATCGTATTTGGTAGGCAGTCTTAATTGGTAGGCAAATGAAGCTGGCTGCCAAGTGACCAGATGTACATCCTTAAACAAGGTTTTACAAAGAGTGTTTTTTCTGTGTTTTGACTTCTCCTGTTTTGAAATATTTTGTTTTTAAGGACTACAAATTCTTCAATAAAGAAATCTTTATATACAGGTATTTAATTCATAGACTTAGTATAAGAACTTATTATATTTTTGCCCATTACAAGGGAGGCAAAAAGAAAGCAGAGAAGTGACTCAATGTTTCCCCAACAAGATGGCAACAATGCCGGGAACAGAACCAGGTCATCTGCTTTGCTGACCAGGCCTCACTGCCTGCCAGATGTGGAAATCGAAAAGGATCAGAAATAAAGAGACAACCTGACTACAGTAACAAACAAGAACAGCTAACTGGAGGTTTAGGAAGAGCATACAAACCTGCGAGAGTCAAAGAAAATTCTTTTATGCCTAAAATTCTTTTTATGCAGGGATACAAAACCAAACCACCACCTACATATGAAAAAAGCTTGATTTTGCCGCTCTAAAGCTACACGGTCACTTTATGTGACAAACTAATTTGACACATCACAGTAGTTTCATAGGAGTAAGGGCTTCTTGGTTGTACAGAAGTGCCAGTTACATTTGTGTGTGTTTATTACTTCGGAATAAGGCATCCCTCTGTAGCATCACTTAGAAGACTGATGGAGAAGAGAATCCTACCCAAGATCAGGTAACACACTGAATCCCAAATACTATATATGAATGAAAATTCATGCACATGATAACTGGCTACTAGCTTTGGAAAATATTGCCAAAGTGTCTGAGCTGATCTGAAACAAAGTAAAAGGAAAAAGCAGATAGGATATTGATATTACTTGAGAGGTGGAAGAGACTTCAGGAAAGAGGAAAACACTGTTCAGGGAGCAACAAGGGGCAGAAACAGCCTGAAAAATTTTCAGGTATTTTTATCTGCCTTTGTTTTGCTCCAAAACATGAAGCTCAGAGTAGCAACATGGTCTAAATTCAAGGCTGCTCAGCTCCTTTCCACAAAGTTGCCTTCCCTGTACAGTTATAAAAGCCTCCTTTTTTTTTTTTTAAAAGCTAAAAGTAATTAGCAATTGCCTAAGTCACTGAGATTTAGGCAGCAAGAAGTTACCAAATAACTATAACCAACTTCATTCATGTACTGTTTCCCCTCCGACTCCCTAGAAGGAGAAAGCCAAAACAAAGCAGAAGCGGTGCAGAAAACCAGAACAATGGAAACAATCAATCCTTTGTAGGCTTTCTATCTGAGAGACATGTTCAACTTGGTGCAGAAGATAAAACAATAATTATAATACCTACCACCTGGAACAGCACACCAACAAGAGCATGTTACTGACACAACAAAATTGGTCCCCACCCCCCTTCTGTTACCAATCAGGCAAAGGTTGGTTTATAGCCCTAATAGCCAAATACAAGCAGTTAAAATGGCATAACTCACTTTTTAAGTGTGCCCATTCTTACAACACTTAAAGCAACAAGCCCTATAGTTCACCTGAATTTACCATTTTGTCCATCAAGCCACATGTACTACACCAGATACCAATGTTTCTGCTGACAACAGCAGAGCAATATGGACAATTTACTTGATCGAACACAGATCAGAAGGGAAGAAACATTAAAATTAGTAACATGTAAAACAAGTTATAGAGACACAAAATGTGATGGTTTCTGCTGAAAAACTCAAAGATATAATATAGTGGCATTTGAAACCATGGGGAACTGAGCAATATTTTTTCAGTGATACAAAGCTCCTATTTGTTTCTAGCAATTAAATAGGAGGAAAAAAAAATGAGGTTTTAAAACTCTGACACAAATATTTATCCAAATGTGTTAGTGAATTACATGTGAGTTTTGCCTATCCCGGACACTGGACACACAGAAAACAATTCAGGAAATTCCATGTTCCATTGAGGGAGGATAAAATATTTTAGTATTGTTTTTTCCCTTTCTCCCTGCTCCCTTCTGTAGTGGCAGCTGTTTGAAACTCACAAAGTTGAAATCTTATAGTACATGTTAGGCTGCTGAATTGCAACTGACAGAAAATGAGTAGATGAAATACCTCTTTTATCAGCATGATTTTACCTAGGTATATGTATGTGTGCACGCATTCACTGGCAGGCAGACAACTGCAAAACTTCAACTCTGCCAGCATGTCAAGCAGTACCTTTTCAGTGTCTGCCCTCCTTGGGACATCTACAGATTAAGCACCAGAGTGCCATGATTACACTGAGAAATTAGGGTCCTGCAAAAGTATCCATTCAGGAAAAAGGACCTGCCAGCAGGGATTCAGTTTCAGGATTCATCCCTTAGACTGATTTTCTTTGAAAGATAATGCTCTCTCTTTTCAATCTCAGCATAATCCTTTAGAGCATATGGGGAGACTCTTTCTTTCTGATAAGAATGTGACAGAGTTCCTGTATTTTGCCTTCTAGCAAATTGCTTTATCTCTTGTACCACAAAATGTATTGTATTGGAAATCTAAATGGCATTATATGATATGTCTAATCAGTCAGTTCTGTCCTTTTCCATTAATTTAGTTGTCTAAATATTGAAAAAAATAAAAACTGGAAGGCTTTTATATAGTCTGCAAAAAAAAAGCGTGAGATCAATTTCTTCATAAGCCATATCAATAGAAAGTATTCCAAAAAGTATTACCTACTTGAGTAATTCCAGAAATATACTTCATATCACCTGCAGAATTAGAGGCATTTTTGTATTGCTTATGTATTTTTGATTGCCTTGAACATAAATATAAATAAATAAGCAACTTTATTTCTCATTCTATTTGATAAAAACAATGCAAATGTAACTTAAGTTCACTCAAGGAAAGATGAAGCTAGCGAGAATGTTCAATAGATGTATATGTGATATGAGAAGTATAGTTAAAACTTTTCACAACGCTTTTATATTTCAGGAAGCAGTTACACTTGTAAAAATATTAGCAAGTTTTAGGAAAAGCCATCAGAGACTATTGCACACACAAAAAATAATCAATATTAAAATAGTTGATCAAGCCCTTAAAAGTGACAGGGTTCAATTTAAAAAAAAATTAAAAAAAAAAAAAGCAACCAACCATACAAATTAAGATTAAATAACAAAAGAGTTGTGACAGCTTCTCGTTTCAAACTCTAAAATACATACTATCTCTGAAGTAGTAAATACTTTGTCAGCTGTATCCTGCTGCCTTCACTCATACGTAATCAGGTATTATCTTCACAAAATATTCTAGTGGAGTCAATGGCATGCTACTCAAGATGGGTACATGTAAATTATCCACTTCTCTGGAGGTGGGAAAAAAGCCCTTGGAATGTTAATAGCAGTCTTTATAGGAAATTTTATTTTTCATTTCACTCTAAATAACTGGATGCAATTCAGTAATACTTTTCTATTGTGTATATCAGGAAATTACAAATGTTAATCAATACTTTTAACATTCAAAGCCCTTACTGGACAAATGCAGTTCAAAAGACACAGCTTTTGTGCCAGAAACTGATACAATGCCTCGGCTGTTTAGTTAGATTTTACAAGGATAAACTTGTAAAATAAAACAACAGAATGTAACAGTTTTCAGAAAATTCTTAAATGAAACAAAGATTCCTCCAAATACTGACCTCACAACTATGAAATTTTGTTAATGGCAATGAGTATTATTTCAAGATCTAAAAAACACCCAAGAAAGATCAAAGCATCCATTTAATTTTAGCAACCACTTTAAAACTTCATATTTTGTATTTCTAATCACATGGTCACCTGTTACCTATACTAAAAATCTGTAGTTGTACATTAATTTGTATTTTTACACAACATGTTATTCCACTGCCTCATTACATTGATATTTCTGTCTGTATACAGAAAACTGAACATGGATTTTAAAATAAAGAAAAAAAAAAAAACCCAAACCAACAAATCCTGGCTTGGATTTTTCAACTGTATACTTTACCAATTATCTCTGTCACTAATTGCAGGCATTATAAAAACATGCATATTAAAAAAGAATACTGCTCCAGCTCACTCATCGATGTTCTAAGAAAAATCTAAACCTTCAAATATTTCTGAGTTACTAATAATTCTATATAATGTGGGGGGTTCTACCTGCCTTTTCTATCACAAAATTTTCAAAATGAAGGAATAACCAGAGATCGAGCCTGCTGCTTGCAATATAAAAGCTGATTACTGGGAAGAAGTCAAAAGAAAAGGAATTTATTCAGACTGAAAGCATTAAAAGCAATTCAAACTTTCTGGATTACATCATTGGAAGCAGTATGTAATTTGTTCCTATAGATGTCATTTGCTCACATAAAGCCATTATTTTACAAAGCACCTTAGCATATTTATACTTTCATTCCTCCTAACGCTCCAGTCAGACTCACTCGCACCTGACACATGGAACACGTGGGAAAGACAATGCAAAAGAATCAAGCCTGACAAACATATTTTGCCCAAACCAAACTAACATTATAGATAAAATGCTGCATCATATGTATTTTTAAGCATCCCCTTGTAACTGAAAACGTGAGAAGAATTCTCCACATTCTGTTCATACAATGACCTTGGATAACTTAGATCTGTTCTTGTGGGATTTGCAACTCTTTTCCTGAATGGATGCAAGATGAGGTAATGCCATTCAAAAGGGGCTGAGCAGTGAAACGTTACATGCAGAACTCAAATATGCTGGCCCCAGTTCTAACCTTGTAATTATATTTAACTGGGTCAATGGAATTTCTCAACTTCCACTACTTGTTTCTTTGCTTCTAGATTTAAAGAGTGCCAGTTCCATATGGATAAAAAACTAATAGACAGTATTTCAAATTAACACTACAAAAACCTTCAAGTGCCAGAAACACAGCTTTGTGCTGCTCATCTACGCGGTGGCTGGTGAACTGCAGTGTGATACTCTCTGTGCCTTGCTTACTGTGCTATAGTAAGGGTAGGCCCTTACTGTTTCACCACATCAGTAAGACAGCCACCCAACTGCAAGTAATGTTTTTAATTACCAAATTATATTTCTTTTTAAAAGTGCTTTAAACAATAGAATCTGTCTGAAGCACAGGATAATAACTTGTTTAAAATTACTCTGGGGTCAATAAAAATCAAGCAATTTCATTACATGCTTTTAGAACTGAAGGAAATTGTGAAAAAATATGTTCTAGATGACTTGACCTGCCAAAAAGAAAATATCACACTTTAAAATCTCTAGAATAATAGTGGCACAATCAGTGCAAGTGTTATTATAATACATGCAAAAGATGAGCATGTGTTAAGTAAAACAGGAGGTTTTGGTATCTGTCTCAAGCTATTTACCCCACAAATACATCATGCTAAGCTTCTAAAACCTCATAAAACTGAACTCTCAGTAAGCAAAAATTCAGTAGAGCATAAGCTCGTGCCATATTAATCAAGATATCCATAAACAACTTGCACAGATCTATAGATATATAGAGATATATAGGTCGACAGAGATAAGTTTCCTACTTCGTTTTCTTTGCACAAAGCAACACAGAAAAGTCACCAGCTAACTAGTAGAAGGCTACACAATGCAGTCTTTGAGGTTTAAAAGAATTCCTGAGTCTTCAGTTTACCTTTGACAGAGTTCTAATTTTAAATGCATACATCTTGTTTCTAAAAAAACCAAACATGTCAAATTCAAAAAAGGACAAATTAAATAAGAAAATAGAAGTAATAACATTCCCCCTTACCTTCTTCATCTTTGATGGGTCACTGGTAAATTTTTGTCTATGCCTCAAATCCTGTTTACAAGCCATTTTTTAAATGTAACTTTGGAATGGCATGCCTGGCAACACTATAAATCACAAATATAGTACAAATAACTGTATACACACACACCATGAAAAGGCACATACTTAGGGCTTCAATCCTATGTCGTCTTTAATAAGAATAAAAGTTCATAGTAGAGAACACCATAAAGCATGCAGAACAATGACAGTGCTGCATATTCTCCCTAAAGTGCAGACAGTACTAAAGCAGATTTTAAGATAAAGATGAAAATTAAACCTCATTCACTCCTCCTTGTTCCTCTTCTGGGAACACCCCTCTACACACACACATCACCCAAGAAAAAGAAATACCAAACATATTCACAGAATATAAGTTATTTGCAATTTCTCACACTTAGGTGATCAAATGTTAACTAAATATGTGCAGAGAGAACCAGCTTAAAGGCTTTATTTCTTTTCTGAACTGGACATAAGTTGACAGCCCCAGTTAAAATTAATACTTCTCCACTTTCCTATAATAAGTTTTTTTCAACAGGATATCAGAATTAATAATTCTTCACATTATGTACTAGTGAAACGTTACAAGTTTTATAGACAAACACTAGTGTAAATATACTCAGATATAATCTTTTCTTAAAACTTCCACCAGAAATCAGTGTTTACAAAAGTACAGAACAACTCCTTGCAGTCCAAGGCTATATATCAAAAGTCAGCACACCTTGGACATTTCCCCTTTCCAATTAAACCTTAACTTACCTTGCATAGTCAAAATCAGCTAGTGAAACTAAGCTGTTAGAAATCTGAGTTCTTTTGTCCATTATCTCATATTTATGTTCCTTTTTTTTTCCATTCTGCTGCCATCTGCTGGCAGAAAATTTATTTTACATTTGATAGTCTGTTGTATCACTTACCACTGTTACAGTATGAACCTTATTTTCCATGTTTCTTGGCCAACCAATCAGGTACTGTTACACTTCCAAGTCAAAAATTTTCAGCATCAACGGCCTGTATTTAGAGATCAACATGACTTTTCCTGGCTCAGAAAAATTGTGCCTCTAAAATGCTGTCCATAACAATATAGCATTTAATATTTGCATCTTTTTAAAAATTACATTTTTTTCCAGATCACTGAGACTGTAAAAAACATTTCTGAGCATCAGTAAAACTTTCTGAATCTCTTATTCGTTCTTGTCAAAGTACAATACTGTATCTTGAAGCTTATATGCAACCACTTCCTCTTGAGGTTTTTGTGCATTTTCTGATAAAATTCACGAGAGCAGTAAAATGTTATGCCACAACCTAAGAGCATAATAAATAAAATACAACATAATATAATTTCAAAATAGTAAGCTTAGCAAGTTGTGCAATGTGCAGTATTTTTATGCTAACTTGTTTTTAATTAACATTCTACTTTAAGAAATTAATAATAAAGTATTTCATTACAATCTACTAAATTATAAAATATCATGCTTATACAATAGGTAAGGTATAAGCAATGCAAAAAAAATGGAATATTGTTTTATGTAGGCAAACTCTTTGAAATAGTACTTGTATTCTAAAAGTAACAGAAGCACCTTCTAAGAAGAAAAAATAAGTGATCTTAAACTGAGAAGTTATGCTGGCTAGCCCCTGGATTACAGTTGTATGTAGCTCACTAGTGACAGGGGATGGTAAAATTGGTTTTCCATAAGTTCCAGGGACAACCACAAACCAAAACTAATTATAAAAAATATCTTCAAGCTTTATGCAGGCAACCCTTGTTCTGCCCCCTTGCCTACAGATGCACACATTAAATTTTTCTATAGAAGCAAGACATTCTTTTCAATAACCCTTAGCTAAAGTCCAATATATGCAGATCTGTCCCAAGGATTACACTGACAGAGTTCCTCAAGGAGCCTGCATGTGTTTGTTTAGTCTTCATTTCGCTTTTTCATTGTCAGGTCTGTCCTGTAGCAACAAGATCTAAATAAACTTTGCAGACATAAACTTGTTCTTTTCAAACTACAGGTGCACATAAATGAACTGCCATACTCTGTACCGTGAAAAGAATCTCGACGTTTCAAGGCATCCAATCTTAGTCTCACTAATTTGGCTAAGCACTTGAGAAACTGAGTTCTCTCATACTCCATGAACCACAGTAAGGCATCAGGTATTTAAGCTATAATTTTGTCCAGCTAAAACCCACAAAAGCTTTTGTTACCGACGTTTTACCGTCTCGTGCAAAGGAACTGAAGCGATCCAAAAGCATGTAGATCTTAACATAAACAGAGCATCTGTACAGCTCTATATCCAAACCAAAGCACACATTCTGTGACTTCTTCCAATTCAGCCATGCCATCAGTTCTTTCCATTCCCTAGCACATGCTGAACTACAGCAGCGTGACTGCATGGAAGTGTTTCTGGTGCCTCAACGCTGGAAACACTGTTCCACTAAAAAGTCAGAAGGCTCTTACGAAAAGGCCCTTCAGAAGGCAAAGGGACTTCTTTGAGTTGTGAGGCTGATAGAGACTTTGCTTATCCAGACCACCTCCAAATCTTGAGTGCATTGACTGACCAGAAGAACCAAATAAGGTGGAAATGAAAAACCACCAGAGCCCTATCAGTCCAACTTCTTTATCTGCATCAATGAATACCTTTTACTCCCGTCTTACAGTTTGTGAAAACTTTGTGTGCTCATCTATGTGCACAAAAATATTTATGTTCATGTGTATGTGTTTATATACATAGGGCATACTGGAATACTCTTGAGTCATTAACAAAATTTGTCTTGTCAGATAAAGTGAGAAGGAATAATGGTACGGACAGGCAGTCAGTGCTGGAGGAGCAAAAGCAAAAAACAATGAAACAATAAATTAAGAAATTGTGGTGGACTTGTGAGGTATGCTAAGAGCAAGAGTGACAATTTTCAAGAGTACTTCAACAGCAACAAGATTTGAACAACCTGCTCTTTGAAAAGCTGATGCAGAATGGCTATTTTTGATGCATAGGAGCCAGGGTAAAGCCAACTAGAAGACGCAAAGTTCAGATACTGTAGTTAATGAGGAGTCTACATCAGAACTCATAGCGAAGTCTTGCTTGCATCCTCATGTATGTAACCAGATTTGAGAGAAAAGAATTTAAAGAGGGAATGCTGAATGTTTCATCTTGTTCAATGTTTGTGCACTTCTGTGAACTGTCATCCTGGTGCACTAGTAGTATTTCTGTACTTCAGCCAATGCTTTGCAGAACAGATACCTCTAAAGAAAGTCAGGTCTTGGTTAAGGTAAAGACTGCCATCAAATTCTCAGGGTTTTAGAAGAAACACTCGAAAAGGGATATGATAATCAAAAGAAGAAAGACTTGGGAAACATTCTTTTCAGTTCATTTACAGTCTCAGAGACTAGTTATTTAATACAGGATTATTTTAATTCACATTTGTAGTTCTCCTATTT
Source organism: Elanus axillaris (assembly GCA_026212715.1). Lineage (NCBI taxonomy): Eukaryota > Metazoa > Chordata > Aves > Accipitriformes > Accipitridae > Elanus > Elanus axillaris. The sequence continues at coordinate 3,139,620 of JANZLQ010000025.1, read as the reverse complement.
TACTTTTTAGAAATATAATAACTTGTGGGACTAAAATAAGAGAGAATCCTGTTTCTTTTTTTTTTTCCTGTTAGACATAAATCAAATCAAACAGTATATGCAGGAGAAGCTGATACAACAGGCTGCCAGTTGAACATCAGAGCAAGTCAGTAACTTACAGGGTTATTGAGAGAAAAACATTGTATCATCTTCATGGGAAACTAAACTCAAGAGTCCTTGACTTTGACATAAATAGGATTTCTTCCTGAACACTTACTAGAAAAATCTATTAATCCAATAGCGCATTTGGATTATATAAATTACCCTGATGGCATTCTGAACCACCTTTCAAGAATAACTATTCTTGTTTTCAAGACAAAGCTTACAAAATATTTAAATGTGGAAATATGAAACATATACATGCAAGCATGAACAAACACAAAGGCGTGAACATGGACACACATCCTTTACCATACTTTAGGTAGTAAGATTATTATGAACCAGTCCAGGAGAAAGAGCTTTCTAGGTACCAACATACAATTGACACATATGCATCCCACTATACTTCAAAATTCCCTCATTTCTGGTACTGAGAGAAGCAGCTTTTTAAACTGGAGCTGGGTTTATACAGACCAGATGCAACTATAAAAACACAAACCACTTGAACCTTAATAAAATACACAGTAATGAAAATGTTGTAAAACAGACACTAAAAACATAAAATCTTAACAAGCTTAATCACAATGAAACAGGGTCAAAGCTACTAAGTCCTGCCATCACGTGCAGAAAGCCAACAAACACCAGATGTATTTTGGTTTGGGGGGGGGGGGGGGCCCCAAACCTGTTTTGAGCGTGGTAACA
>JANZLQ010000025.1:3121155-3138680 GCA_026212715.1 Elanus axillaris | reverse complement strand
CCAGATGTATTTTGGTTTGGGGGGGGGGGGGGACGACCCAAACCTGTTTTGAGCGTCGTAACAACCTACAAATGATACACAGACAAAACACATAGAGCATTTAATATTTCACTGTCTTGAAAAGTTCCCATTTTGTACTAAAATTCATACGGTCACAACTCATAATCTATCCTATAAAAGAGACATCTGGTATGTGTTAATAATACACAAACTGAGGGACAGTTAGCATTTCTCTCCCCTTGACCCCTTCTTCAATATTATTTTCTGAAGAACTTTGCAATACTCTCCTGAAACAAGCAACACCACTTTCATGCAGATCTATAAAATCCTAAACATTACTTTTAAGACACAGATCCTTATAACTTAGTATTTCTTACATGTATATGAGGTTATTTTATTTGTCATAAAAAGTCACATCTACATGAAAAATGCCTGAAAATAAAGTAACACTCATACCACATCTGAACGCTTTATCTCAGTATTTTCCTTTTTGTAAGAGTACGGTTCCCTGTTTACCAAACTTTCTGAATCAATTCAACCTTCTATTCTTTCAAAGTAAACACTCAATTCCTTATCATGACTTGATATTCTTATGATGCTATGACTGCAAACACCATTTCCCATTGTTTCATAAAATACAGTTTATTAACCATTAATCTTAGGCTCTACAGGACTCAGTGCTGATTTTGCAAGCAGCAGGAAGATATTTTTGCAGTTGTAAGTTACTAATGTTTAGGACTGACTTCTCCAGGGTGATTTCTGTGCTTGCACAGAACCCAGGCAAGTTAGCAAGCAGATCTTCGCATAAGTGTGGGATCAAAACTTCTAATAATGAGCAGCCTAAGCACTTAAAAAAGCCTCAAAATTTATAAAGCAAACTGGAAAAAATTGGCTGCCAATTCCTTTGTCTTTTTTTTTTTTTTTTAAAGCCTTTGCAAGCATTTTCCTTGGAGGGGGGGTGGAACTTGATTTTTTTTTTTTCCTTCTGAAATAAAAGTGAAGATCTGTGAGTCAGTAACTGTAGCTTCAGGAAAAACACCAAGTATCATGAGACAGACATGAAAATCACAAAGAACTGGCAAGAATTTCCTATTGCAGGATTGAAGTATGAGACTGCCAAAGTAACTGAACAATTATCTAGCAGCCAAGTTGCTCATACAGTTTTCTAAAAGCAAAAAGCACTGCATTCCAGATCATCACATAAAATGAATGATGTAGGGAGATTTAGGCTACTCGGGGGTGGGGGAAAGAAAAAATTAAGGATGAATAGAGTGAAGCATTGCCATGGATTTTCCAAAGAGATTGTGGGATCTCACTCATTAGAAGTTTTTACGAACAGGTTAGACAGACATCTGTTGGGAATTAAGCAAGTACAGTTTATCCTCTCTCCGGGCAAAGGAGTGGCCAACATAACATCTGGGGGTCTCTTTCAATCCGACTTTCTATGATGCTATACTCTGCAAATGGAGAATGGAAAAATACTTTTTAAACAATATTCAAGTTTTTTCATAGTGTTAAGAAGCACGCTTTGAAAAGAAAAGCAGTGCAGTGAAAGCTCTAAAGGTTCAAGCTGGATGTTCTTTATCAGATATTGCTGTTCTATAGCTCAATGAACATTATTTCACTGGTTGCTTGTTAAACCCCCAAACACAACCACTGCTGACAGGTTAAAAATTCTTCCTGCTCTGAATTCTCTGGAAGTGACAATCTTTTTTTTTTTAATTATTATTTTATTTTTATTTTTCCTTTTACCTGCAAAGGGAATTCCTTTATTCTATTTAAGGATACACATACAGAGGCAAGCACATATTTCAAAATACTCTATCAACCCTGCACTGATCTGTCACCCACCAGACATCATCCTGTAAATCTCCCAAAACAGTTTTGTTACAGTCAGGTAATACTCTCTATATAAACACTGATCTTTAATCACTGCTGTAAGTAGTTACATCTTGAACCGAGTGGATATACACTGTGCCTGATATTTAAGATACCAATCCTAATTTTTTTTATGTACACGCACACACGTATGAGAAAATCCTCTCCGGGGGGAAAGAGAGAGATTATAGCAAATATGCCTAACATCATAGCAAAGAAGAGAGGGGATCAGCCCAGGAGGGGCATGTTCTCACTGAAATTGATGGAGTTGTAGTCATTTACAGGAGGGCTGACTCTGATCTTGGTTCTGCCATATCTTTCTTGAAATTTTTGTTTTAAGACCTATTTCCCTCAGTTTAGTGAGAACAAAAACCCAACTCAAATACAGACTTAGAGGTGGGGTGTAGTAGGTCAGCCTCACACTGCATGAACCAGAAGGGAAGAAGTGGACTGTGAGAGGTTTCTGCCAGGGCCATTGTTAGACTCAAGTGATTTTCTAGAGGCCTTGAAGTAGCCAAAGCTGAATTGGCTGTGAAACACTGAATGTGAAAACAAAAGGGCAAAACTTCTCTCAGAATCCAGTTCTGGGAAGAAGCTCACAGCCCGAATAAATGGACTGCATGATTAGACAAACGTATTCAAAAGGCTCACCCTGCCCTGTAGGAACTGGCTTCCGTTCAGCTGCAGCTGCTATTTCGGCAAGGTACGGGCTGCAAACAGAGCAGCAGATGTGAGCCGCTGCTCCCCATTATCCCACGGGGCACGGCAGGCTGGTGCCGGCGTGTTACACGGCCCCACCACCCCTCTGACCTGGCCACAGGCTGACACTTCACAGTCCTAAGCTGGAAACTGGCACAGGCCACAGCGCTGTGGCACATGCGGGTTGCACTGCCTCGCTTCTGCTACGCGTCGCCAGCACCGGCCACCCTGTGCTCTCCAGCCAAAAGCAATATCCAAACGGGGTGAAATCTATTACCGTTAGCAGGCTTTTTCTTTGAGATTTTAAATTTGATTTAGGCCTGCAGTAGGGAGCTTTTATACTACGGGCATGCCGGAGTTCCCTTTGGTTTTTTAAGTAACTACATGTTTAAGCACTTGAGACATATCCTCAGCTGAAGAAAACAGAGGTACAGCACTGCACACTAGTGAGCCACCGACCATCAACATTTTCATAACTTCATTCTATGTTTCAGCAATACTTTCTGCATGCCCGAATTAAAAAATATCTTCAGTTTAACTGCAGACTATGTTTAAAAGGGAAAAAATATAATAATTTTTGTAGCATTTGATTGTGTTATGAATGTGGCTAAATCCTTATACTGAAGAGAAGGGAAAAAACCTCCCAGTCGCTCTGTGTACGCCACTAACATTTCTACATTTCTTATTATGTATGTCCTTATTTATATCCTCCCTCATATAACTAACCTCTTTCATCCTTATTTGTCTTCAGTTAGGAGCTTCTCTGCACTTCCAATTAAATTTTGTGTTCGGAAAATTAATATTTATTTTTTGTTTCTACGTAATTTTTCTGACAAAGTAACAACTGTAACAGAGTATCATATATTAGATGAATCAAATGATGTACAGAACAACATTAGAATACTTCTTTAAAATCCTTATTTAAAAAATGGTTGCTTTGCTTCCTTCCACCTCAGCCCCATCTCTATTGCTGCCTCCTGTTTCAGTGTTTGGGAATAATCTCATCATTTCCTTCCAAGTTCTACGTAGTCTACCTCCCCCTCTATCAAAGCTCTCCAGTTAGGAACCTACTTGGATAACTTCTAGATTGCATTTTTTTTACATGCACTTTTTAATTTATTTCCCAGGCTGTACCAACTAATTGGTTTAATGAAATGATTTGTCATCTCATATTTCAAAGGCAGAGCCTGTCATGCAGGAATCCATTCTACTTTTCATGTTCATCATGTACACTGAAGATGTCAAACACAAAGTTTTCAAATTTGCAAACCTTTGGGAAATAGTTTTCTTGCTGGGCATATTAGGAGACAATAGTCACCTTAGCGACTTTTTCAGATAGTATTCTTTTTGTATTTAAGAGTTTCATTTGGACTTTGCAAAACTAAAAATCTCTTTATTTCTTTCAACTATAGAGCTGCTGCTGGCAAGCTTTTTAAAAAATTAACTCCTACTTTGAAGTTTAAAATCAGCTTTTAAAAATCTCGAATATAACTTTTTTTTCCCGTAATAACCAAACTATTCATGTGCAGAATTATGTTCTAAAACGCAAATGTGGGCATGTAAATCTGTAAGGGAATGTGCACTAAGTCCTTATTGTAACTTATAATGTAGCTGCTGTAATTAAAATAATTACTAATTCTTCAAAAAAAGTTATCTGAATCTGTACTGGCTCCTTCTATATATGAAATGGCCAGTGACCTAACGGCCACCTTCAAATGGTTTGATTAAATGTAGGAAATAATGTAGCATGATCAGAATAGCTTCTTTGAGAAAAGGCCCCATCACTAGAGAGGAAAAAAATATTATTCCCTACAGTATATTCTGTTTCCAGATACAGATTAATTATGCTAGAATTAATCTGAGGTAAATCCTATCTTCAGAACAGTACTTCTAGATTTATCATTCTAGAACTATAACAGTATAACAAGGGGAATTTGGTTTAATTTCTCCTTAAAATAAGCCATTTATTTCATACAGTCATTATAAAAATCTGCAGTCTAAGTGTATTTCTTTTACAAAGACAATCCTCCCACATGAGCCACAGACAGGGAAACTTCTGTAAGTCCTTCAGAACATCTTTTTAGATTACTCTTACTTTTTGCTTATTACTGCACTTATGTGAAGCTACCCATTCAGTTTAAACCCTATTTATTTCATACAGGCTCATGAGTTGCTGTAGAAAATATCCTGCCATTCCAGAAGGAGACTCAAATGTAAAGCAGATATTCCTTACAGCTTCCCCCATGCAAACAGTCATTAAATGTACATAACCTCTATCTCTTGACAGTCAAAAAGTGACAGGTAGCTATGCTAGCCATAGTTGGTATGATAGAATTAGTAAGAGCACAATTAAATCCCAATGTATGTCCATACAAAATCATGCTTAGACAACTAGCAGAGCAGAAAGCCACTTCTAACTACAGCTGTTTTAAGAGTAATTATTAGATTCACAATTTTTCCACCTGAACTCATGGAAAAATGGTGTCTTATAAGACAGTAAGAAATACTGACCATTTAAGAACATGCAGTGCAAAATAGAGTGTGCTCCTCCCATAAGCCCTCTCTGAATCTTGACGCTTCTTGCTATATGGATTATGCTTTAAAAAAAGACAAAGCGGTGCTTTACCAGTAATGGAGTTGTTACTACAAACACCATAATGTCAGCAAGACAGGCTAGCTTAGCCAAGAATAAAAGAGATTGAGACTTAGGAAGGATCCTCTTGCTTGCTGGCCCCTTTTTATAGTGGTATTTAGGCACCTCGCAATCTTTGTCTTCATAGTATAATTGCAAAGTGAGGACTTATTATAATTGCCATTCTACAAATGAAAGAGAGACTAAGGGGCTATATTTTAAAGGTACTTAGGTGCCTGAAGATGCAGATAGGCACCTACTGGTATTTTAGCTCTTAACCTAATTAGCAGATTTAGTTGCAAATTCTAGCCTTGGGCATCAGTGTTTGATAGCTGTGCCGTCTATTAAATCACCAGGAATATCATTACAGCTGTCTTTCTGAGTTTCATGTTTAGTGTTTACATGTAACTTTAGTTAAATGGAAGAAGAGAAGGAGAATATTCCAAAACAGTGGGGAATAGACTTAAAGTGAATGTACATGAACAATTTGCAACAAAATACATAACAGGCATTGGAATTATGCCAAGACAGGATATTAAATACCCTAATTTAGTTAGTTTAGTTGCATGGCCTTAGATGTATTAACCACATACTACTTCTGTCACGTTACAGTTTCTCCTTTCATTATGAAATTCTAGTTCATAATGCTCCATTCTACAACAAGTAAATATCTTATGTTTATTTTACTCTCAGCTTTTAATGCCTAGTTTTTTAATCTGTGTATATGGTGTCTTTATCTGAAGTTAAAAAAAGATTGTTAACTGTATCAGGTTGCACACAACAAATAGTATGTTTATACAGCCAAGAAATACTCTGTTAACAACTTGGGTATTATTTAGCATTAAATGGGTTAAAAACATTTGCAAAACAGCTGCCAGTACAAATACTGCATGGAAGGGTTGGCAACATGAGTAGGAATTCACAAACAGGTATCTTAAATGAACTTCAAAACATTAATATTTCAAACTTCCCAAATCAAAATGAAACATTAGAAGGATGACATTTATTTTTCTATTTTTATAGTACAGTTCACAAATTGTACCAGTTCTATATTTATGTCACTTCAAAAATAAAAAATGGATACAAATGTTTCCCACCTTGGTTTGCTCCATAGCTTTTATAAAATTTAATTGTTCAATGTAACCAAACTAGCACCACTTGGACTAAATTACTATTGTGCCTCTCTGTGACAAAAGTATTAACTAACTATATTTCTGCTGTAACAGGTGACATGACAGGAGACAAACTGGCTTGAGTTTGCAGTTCTCCTTGGTGCCACATACTTGCCAGATCTGTCACCATTTTCTCTTCTGCAAGATAAGCTCACAGTTTAGATCTCTAGCTGCTGCTACTATACTTCAAAATCTTCATACTCTGGAGGTATGTATGAAGAACCACGCTGTATTTCATTAATGATAGATCAATCATTGAAATATGCAAGAAAATGCAATGCTGGGGTTTAGTATCAAATAAAAGCTAACACTAAACTTAATACTGAATGTAAGTCCTTAGCAATACCTATTAATAATGAATAAGGATTTTTAAATTTAGTTTAAATTTAGATTGATCAGTTGCTGGTCAATCAATTTCAGCAGCCATTTTAAAAAAGGCAGGTATCTTCTTTTGAAATTCACAATCCCAGTCTAATCAATTAAAATAATGCAGGTAAGAAAAAGAAAACAATACTATCATAGAGAAAATCCACTATAAGTTTCTATTGTCATACTATAATACTATTTTTAATGTACACCTTTGGATAAGCAAACACAATATTGTGGAGATAAACTATGACTTGGTTTTTAATTCCTGCACCATTTATCTTATGGATGTGTAGGGCAGATATTTAGCTTTTCAAAACTATTGTATTATCCAAAAGTTAAGCTTAATGGCTATTGTATGTAAGCCCTGGTAAAAGGGATTCTCCTCTAAGACAAGACATAAAGCTGCTGTTGTCCTGGGGAAATTTTCATTTACTTCTCACTGTAAGACCCACTGTCTCCTTCTTTCTCTGAGACCTGCAGCCTGAGGACACTGAACCAACTGCCCCTAATTTATCCAGCTCTTCCCTCTGCAACCGACATCCTAGTTCAGCCTTACAAACAGATTAACAGCTACCCCCTGCAGTGCCATCAGTGCCAACTCTTGGACTGGGCTGTGCTGGTGCAGTCCCCCTGGGCCACGTTGTGGTATCAGGACCAGCCAACACTGTGTTCTTGTTTCGGCAAAAAGTGCAGTCAGTTGCAACAATCTGGTACTTTCTTGTCCTGGTTACAGTACAGTGAGTTGCGACAATTAGGCATTCCCTAACCATACCTGAAACTCCTGCTGCCTGGATTGCAGCCCATCTTGGAAGGCACCAGAATTAACCGACAAGAATTGTGGCCAGAATGGAAATATACTGACCAAAGTCAATCATCTCACAATTCTATAAATAGTGATCCTAAGTGAGACCCTTTGAGCTCTCCAGGATCGCAGCAGGCTGTGACCCAGTATCTCCCCGAGGTGGGGTGCTTCTCAGGGTATATTTTGCTAGGATTTCCAGGATTGTCCGCTGATAGATGCTGACAAAGAAGAAGGGGTCAAAGATCATCTGCTGACAAACACTGATGAAGGAGAATAGCGAGTAATTCACTACAATCAGATTTCACAGTTTCAAAGTTCATTTGGTACCAATAATTTACTACAATGAGCAAAGAGAAAAATCTTCATCATAGGTTAACCTCAATATCTCTGTGTCTCTGTCTGTGTGTGCATGCAAGATTCAATTTAGGAAACTTTATAGTGTTGATTATAGCAAATTTTATTAAATCATTCTGATAATTGGCTAATGATTAAGTACTGTTAAAAATCATATGACCTAATCTTGTGATTTACCATAATAGTGCTAATAAATCTTGAACTGCTGCTACCTCAAAGCTGTGTAGGATCCATAATCACTCATTCCCTGACAAATTGGTGTAGTAACTCAACGGGAGGTTTTCTTTACCCTCTATATTAAATCCATTAGACATAAACCATTGACCAAGTCTGGAACTAAGTCTGGATACAGCCACACCTAGACTCCTCTCTGAGAAGGAGTTTAGAAAGCAAGGGGGTCCACTATGAACCTGGTGCCTCAATGGGAGGGTCTCCCTTACACTTTTGCATCTCCAGTCTCTGTGTGAATAATTCTAACTCAATTCTAACTCAATTTCCCTTTGTATGTTTCTTCCATGCAGTAATGAATAGAGTGAACCTTGCCATCAAACCTTGTTAAGTTGTGCTTTTACAACATCATATTAAAATCACTTTTGCCAATACCCTCAATGGTTATTCTTTAAGTGATCTAAATCACCGTTCGTGACAGGGCTTTAGCAGATGTTACAGTATTAGCCTAATCGCCAAGACCTTTCAGGTGACCTCAAAGCCAGAACACCTTTACCTGGAGTCACCTATGTCCACTCCTACAGTTCTCATCAGACACAACCCATATCATCACGTCCTTCAAGCCACATCTCAGCAACCCATAACCTATGCATCTCTTCAAGAACATCACCATACAGACAAGATACCCAATCCTCTTATTATTGGACCACTTGCACTACCAGAGGAAAATACCATGCACAACAGAGAAATCCCATAAAATACTAAGGAAAGCAGTATTGCAAATGTGACAAATGGAACTAGAGCATGCCTTATTCTTCCTATTAGAAGAGGGCTTATCAAAGTATGTAGTTACTGCACATGCACTCTCTCTCATGTGTACATGTACACACACAATCTCTTTTTTCTTAGGGAAACACCTACCTTTACCTTCTTGCCTCAAAACTGCTGGCTGAACACTGAATCCAGTACTGCCACACAACATAAATCTGCTTGCATACCACCTATACCTGAGCTCAGAACAAGAAAAAAGCAGCTCCATGTGATGTATGAGCCAGCTTTACATGCATTTATCTGACAATATTTTGTTTCTAGCAGGTACAAAATCCAGCCATGCTAGCCAGCTGCTTGGGATGTTCCTCCTCCCACCACCCACAAATCAGCACAGCTCAGCATGGTTGGCAACTCTATTTTTTGAACAGGCAAAAGTCCTGACCAAAGTCAATCTGCACAAAGACAGTGCTACTCCCTTTTACTGGAGCCACTCTCGTAAGATCAGTGATGTCCTTTGTAAGATCAAGGTAAGTGCAGAAAGAAGTATTCCTGGCTTTCTTTAAGACAGCAGAGCACTCAAATATAGAGCATCTTGATTTACTGGCAGATTAGTTTTTGAACTGACAGTGCTGACACTGAAAAAAAAAATTAAAAAATTATCTTTAACAGGAGCAACCAGAATGTGGCAGAGAATCATCTCTAAAGAGTAAAACAAAGGCCAGACTAAGTGTGTGCAATCTCTCATAGAGATGTCAACTTTTTTCTTTCTGTTTCATGATTTACAACAGCACAAATTGTGTTGGATTTTTCCGAAACCCCTTATCTTCTCTAGTACTGAAAAGGCCATATATGCTGTCATACAGCAGTCTTCCCTCCCACAGAATGTCCAGAAACCAGCCTGAATATACACTTTAAAGCAGGAGAACAGTGGCCAGGCTGTCAGTGCCCAGGTTTGTTAATATTCCAGTGAAACAATACTACCACAGCTCCCACAGTGCAGAGGAAGGGATGGGGACTTTTCTGGACTGTTAAGAGTTTGAGAACTTTCTCCTGTATTTGTTTTCCTGTCATCAGGTCTCTGTGGGCAACCACCTAAACTTATTTCAAGATGGGCCAAGACATAGAGTCTTCATAAAGAGTCTTGGGCAGATATCAAATGACCACAGAGGCCTTGGAATATTGCTTTTTAGGAGCGGTGTACGGAGGAAAGTCTTTTCACTTGTGGATTTTTTGAGAATAGCAAAGATGTCTTACACTTAGTACGCTTTTGATTTCTGGTAGGAATTAAAATGCACTGCATACGATGACAGGAGTTTTTTACTTGCTATAAAGTAAAAACAACACCTTAGCTTCTAAAATCATCTCATGATGGTAGAGATATCTCCTTAATTTGTTCACAATATATTGTTCATTATTGACTATTACATTTTGCTGGAGGTGTGCAGCTGGGAGAGGTAAAAATGCCTGTTTGCTTTGTGCCAAGTACTGCAATTTGGGTCAGATGGATACCTCTGGGGAAAGGTGGAGGGAGCAGGAATCTACTTTTCTGAGAGCTACACAGACTGTTCAACTGCTGAAAGGTTGCAGAGTGCAGGTGAAATAGAAGGGAGTAGGAGAAACACAGGGTACAGATAGTCTGCAGCATAAAAAGAAACAGGAAGATATCCAGGCCTCAGATGCGAAAGAAAGTCTGACACTTCTCTGAGGACCCAGCATGGTCAGTGTTAAAATCACTGCAACCCAAAAAGCCATTGAAAGTTGCTAGATGAAGAACAAGACTGAAGCAAAAGATTTGTCTTTCAGTGACACACTAAGCAAAGCAGAGGTTCCTTTTCAAACCATTTATTTTTATTCAATCTCAACCAGGAGACCTCGGTGGTTTTGTAGTTTTATATCAAAAAACCTTACTGTTCTAATTTGTTTCCAAATAACACCAGACTCAGTATACAGTTTATAAGCGGCTCTGAGTTTTCTGTAAGCACTTTTAAAAGAAAGATGCAGGAAGATCTACTTCAAAGCTCTGGCTAACACAAGTCTTCCTCTACACTTCCTCAAAGGAAAATGGCAGCCAGTCCCTAGGTGCTGCTCTGGGAAAATGATGAAGGCCCAACTGCTCCACTGGCAGTCTTGTACAGCAACAGGAGGGAGGGCTTGCCTGTGGGCCAACCCCGAGACAGAAATGCTCATCTGCCTTGTGCCAGCTGCCACCTATGTTAGTATACAAGACATACTAGATCAGTGGAGAAGGCTGGGAGCCCCGGCTTAGGTCCAGCTCCAACTACAGCTGCCATCCATTTTCTAAAAAGTGGTCACAGATAATGGCAAGAGACAATAACGGTGTTATTTTAAAAGGATGGCAAGTGCACTGAAGGCTTGACCAGGACATCTGGCTACCAAACTTTCACAGGATCTGTGTCAGGCTGTGCGTGAGGTTGGGGGTGTTACTGATACAGCAGTACTCAAGCACACCCTGGGCTAAAAGGGGCCTTGCTGGCAGTGCTACAAATGTTTGCAAAGATTTGTGGGTTAACTTTTAAAAGTGTCAGAAAGGAGAATGTGAACCTGACGGTGACAAGAGAAGCACGATTCAGGTGCTGAATTATGGGTGTCTATTGCCATTTTAAAAAAAACAGTATGCCCTGTCAGACCTCCTGTAAGTCTGTTTCACATCTGCCAGCCCTCTGCAGATGTCTCACATACCCAAGGCCATAAAATAAGGTCATCAGGTGCTTAGGTGTAAGCATGTGAGTCCTGCTCTCAGTGTTTCAGAGCCACTTCTGAGAGAGCAATTGATTATTCTTGGCTTTTGACTAAGAAAAATGTTCATTTAAGATAACACTAAATATGAAAACAAGTGTAATTCTGCCAGTCTGGATTATCCCACATGGGGGGCAGCAGGGCAGGAGGGGATGGGGAAAAAAAATATCAGTAATAGCCTTCTGCTCTGAGTTTCTACAGCTTTTACATCAAAAGGTGCGAAATGAACCACCAAAATGGAGATCTGGCTTTCTAACACCGTAATTCCAGAGACAGACAAGAAGCTTCACGATTGTGAACAAGCTCCAAGTTCTTCTCATTTCCCATGCTGACTCTCTGGTAGCTGAGATGAGCATAAAACCAAACGTACAAACCCGTGAGACTGACTCTCAGATATGACAGCTGGTGGTAGACAGCAACTGGGCCAGCGCAGACAGGAAATTGTTACCAGAGAGGCAGACAGGATGGCAGACATTGCAGGCTCCATCCTAAACTTCTTTTTCTTTGGGGCATGTGGCAGATTTGGAGCTGCTCTGTAGTTATTCAGGAATACTGTGCACTAACAGTCATTAGAATGTTTTTTCTACAACTGTGGTGGTTTAATTCAGTCACAGTCTGTCTGGAAAAGCAAGTAGAAAGGAAAAGCATGGCAAAATACATGCCACTTCTTCAGGAGCTGAAAGCCAGTGCCAAAAGAGGTAGTTTTGGTTTCTTTTCCAAACAACCTATAAAACCAGTTCTGACCTGGACAGGCAAAGCATGCAAATACTGAAGGACCTAAGAATGAAGATGAACAGTAACAAAAAAACCCTTATGCTCCAAAACTGTGGTTTATTTACTAATAGGAAAAAGCCACTAGTGAGTAATATTATTTACACAGAGTCTGTGTTATCTAATTCCCTCCTTCCACTGCCGCTGTCTTACTATAAGATACTTCGTGTTAAAAGTGCCTTCTTCAAACACAACACACCATAAAGCGCAGATTCCCAAAAAGAAGAATTGCAAGTAACTAAAATCAGTCAGAAAGACAAGATAGCAGATCTGACAAACTAAGAAAACTGAAATTCCACTTTGAGGTATAAAATAGTCACACCTTCCCACTGAAAATAAGACACATGCAAATGGCTTTCAGCCAGTTCTTCTCTGCAATTAAACATAGATATCATGAGAATACAACACTATGCACCTTTCAAATTCCCTAAATCCACACATGAAACAGATGGTTAGGAATAGTAGAGAGGCTTAAGCTTCTACTATGGTGGCATCAACCTGGGCCCAGCACTCAGATGAATCCTACTGGAAAAAACAGACCGCTGCTGCAGATTAACACTGTGGTCCCTCCCCATCACTTTTCCAGAGTCCACCTTTCTCTCACATGGTGGGAGTGTTTTATGGAGGAGAACAACTCAGCAGAGCATGAAATAGCAGTTATGAATGCTAATGCATGAAGCAGTGTTCTCCATGACTCTAGATTAGAGACAGCAGTATTATCAGTATTCATTCTGAGGTACCAATAACCTGATTTTTTTAATAACCTTCGCCTTTTGAAAATCCAAGGCTGCATCTCATTTCTTTGTTCACTGTGAAATTTATCCTAATGAATTTGCAAGAGTCGTTCAGCTCACAATGTCTAGGTGTAATTTCTTCTTTTAGAGCAGAGGTTACAATGAAAATTAAGTACAGGAAGCAGTCAGTCTACTCTCCCTGTGACAAGCCCTCTCCAAAATGGTAAACAGACTTTTCTTCTCAGTCCTCATGAAGCTGTAATGTTGTACAAAGCTCTACTGAACTTCTCCTTACTTCCCTGGGTTGATCAAAATGCAGCTCTTGGAAGCCTCTTTCTAAAGCCCCAGATAACAAATTTACGTCCTCCAAACATGTAATTGAGGGCTACAATATCTACTGAACGGATCACACTTTAACCAATCTCTCAAAGATGCTAATGGAAGTCATTCAGTTAGTGCAGAATTATGTTAAAGGGCAGGTAAAACTGAACATAAAACGTCATTAACAGACTACAATAAGACATTATCTTTACAGTGATGGGAAGCATTGTCAGAAAGGCGCACCCTGTCTGGTGGCAGTCACACACAGTAATTTATCAAAGGTTAAAGACAAATACAGGTGGCAAAAAAATGCAATTTCCTGGAATGTCCTAAGCACCAGGGACAAGGTTTTCAGAATAGCATGTATGATGTCATACTCTCACACCCCAAAATAAGAATTCTTGGTTAAAAATTCTGGTCATCCAAAAGATTGTACTAAAGGGTAAAGAAACCAACACTGGTGTATCCTAGTGCTCTTTGAGAAAGATGTCAGTTACCTCATTTATGCTTAAGTTGAGGCAGGCCCTTTAGGAACTTTTAACAATTACAAGGCAAGATGGTAATTCACTTGCTGGAATCATGAACACCTTTGTTTTTACCAGCAATTAATTTAATGCGGGTACATTCTTTTGTGACAAGAATATGCATCATACTATACATTACTTTAATCTAAGTCTACCATTTCATTCATATTAAGTTTACAAATTTATGCTACAGCAGATTTTAATGGATCTTCTGCTATTACGCAAAACCGTCCCTTAGATTTTTAGCTTAAAATCAACTCCTGCTCTTCCAGGAGTTAGTCTGGTATAAGGCTTACTTTATGATATGCTTTGCAGCACCACAGCTGGAAAGATGTTATCACACATGTTGCTCTTTTTTACTGGTTAAGTGTCTCTAGCAGTTTATACAACACATGTTTTGAGAGAGCAGGCACAGATCTTCATCATTTAACTACGAATAGTTTTTATTGTATTCACTTATGTCTCAAGACAGGATACAGTAGTTTTTGTAATTGCTGAATTCTTTTACATGTGTTTACCTAGGCCCTCAAGAATATAGCCCATAGTACCTTTTTCACAGGTAAGAGAGATGTCAAAATATGAAGTCCATACCACTTGAGTAAACAAGGAACAATATGGAGGCCTCCTACATTCATTTTCCTTCAACAAAGAAGCCGCAGCTTTTGAACTTTGCCAATTCCTTTGACTAGCCCAAGAACCTGGCCCTTCCCCCAGTCCCAAACTCTTAGCACCACTGGCCAGCAGTGAGTGGACAGCTGTGGGTTTTAGGCTGATGCACAAAACAAGTGGCTTGGAGTTCATCTGAAACGGGGAAAAATGGGAGCTAATTTTGATAAAAGAATTAGTTTAAAGGTCTCAGGAGCCGGGAAAGAATGTAAGCAAGGAGACAGGAATAAGACAAGGAAACGATTATGAATGTGCTGAAAAAGAAAATACAAAGCTCCTCAGGAAGGGGAAGGTTATACAAGAGTGAGGACAGGGGGAGGGGTAGGAAGCAAGGCAACACACTGGCAAAAAAAACACTAGAAAAGATACCTGAAAAAGCACAGCAAAGGAAAATTAGGGTAAGTTTACAGCTTTCCTACTTACACGAACATTTTATTCCCTCTACTACTAATTTTTTTATATTTTCCTCATTGGCTGTAACAGAATTCTCCAAGTTCTTTAAGCCTCCCAGTTTGACATACAGTAGGTAAGAGAGGATCCCTCAACAAGTGACAGGATCAACATCATAGGTACTATCCTAGTAACTTACAATCAGATTTAACCAACAGCCTGAAAAAAAAGCCATTAGAACTGTTTTCCAGTCTTCTTCTTGTCTCGTCCTGTCCTAGAAAGGCAGAACTTAGTTAACAGCAGCAGCAGACCAGTAATGTGTGGACTGCTGAGTAAATGACCAGAGATTGAGAAAAAGCAGATGATCTTCAATTTATCAGTTCACTGGTCCCTAGGTGTCAACACTCCTGATATGTTCATTAAGTCAACAAGCAGTCCTGCAGTCTATTAGCCACATCTCTTCAAATTTATAGTGCTGAAATGTGTAATTAACTGTGTGGTGTTGTTACATTATTTGTTCTGCAGTCACAAAGGCTAATCCATTTCTTGTGCTAGCTAGTTAGCTAGCCTGGGAATCTTTGTATATGTTGATCATTTAATGCTAAACAAGTAAGTTATTGACATTTAGAGTCATCACAAAAGACTCTTGTTACTCAAAAAATCTGTTCCTGTAAGTACTTTAAAAACAGCTGACCTTAATGCAAGTGATTGTATGAATCCAAAAGAAAACACAGCAAGAGAAGGCTAGCTGGAAATTTCAACAATCTTTTAATCCTCTCACAATTCTTTATATTACCATAACTCTTCAGGAAATACACCATCAAAATTAGGCAATTGCAAACAGATGTCTGGTGTATTTTAAAACCTTGTCAATATCCTGGTTACTGAGCTAGAATCCCAAACAGCACAAAAAACATGAACTCAGGGGGTCACATGGCTCCCTGATTTACTCAGTTCAAGTAATAGGAACCATACACTATCACCTTTATTATCCATGATATCACTTATGCATCAGCATGGCACTCGTCCTACTTCTGTAAACAGCTTTGTCTTCTCTTGGGATAAGAAGAACAACTTATTCTTGACGATAGAATCAGTATATGATCATCTAACCACTTCAAGAAACTGCTCATACCATTCAGCAATTGATAGTATAAATGCAACACCATAGTGTGAATGTAACTTTGAAATCAGTTAAGGCTTGCAATACAGTTTTGAATACAACAGAGACGTCTACACGTCAAGGTTGAATACATACCACTAAGCTAAATATACAACCAATACCAATTACATCACTAAGGAAACTATGCACTCTTGATGTGCGAAACATGTCCAAACATTTACTTTATCTTGTAAGCATACATATGTAGATTTCAAGTACAAGTAAATCTGCATTTTGTATTGCTGCTATTTTTCAGCTGGGGAAAATGAGTAAGTATAAACCAGGACAAATATGAGAATAAAGAGGGAAAAAAATAGGAGATAATATTTGGTTTGGATTATATAAGTACAGTTTCACCGATATTAACATCTTATTAAAACAACAAAGTGAAAGCATAACTGAGAGCCTGAACCTAAAAACAGTAAAGTGGGATTCACCTCGTTACCTGGATCAGTCAAAACGTTAGGCATATAAACTCTCCTTTATAGTTAGGCATCTATTCCAAGCCAGCCATTCCAAAGGCAAGCTCATTCTGCCTATTGAGGGCACCTACTTCAGGATGGCACGGGTCACCATCTCCCCCTGACTTCAGAGGGAGGCACCAAACTTTCAGATGGCTAAAACCATACGACAGAAATCTGAGGTTTTCTGTTACTACGATAGCTTATCACTACCCTAATTTCCTTAGATGACTGCAAAGATACAGCAAAAACCTACCTCCAGTCTGAGGTATCTGAGGTGACTAGATTCTGAAATATGACTTTTTGAACACCAGACCCAACCTTTCTTGAAAAAATGTATATAAAAAAAGCATGGAAAACACATTTTTATTAGTATTGCTCTTTACAGAGCTCTAGGAGAATGAAACATTGACCACTTTTTGTAACAAAGGATGAGTAGCATTTAATTACTTGATTTTTGTACGTTTTATTCTGGCTTAGTATCAAAAATATTTTTAATCTTTTTCATCAATATAAAGAACAAAAAGGTACATAAGGGTCTGAAAAAAACCTTTGCACATATTCTAGGATGATAATCAAATTTGTTTGGTTTGTTGTTCAGACACATGAGTTTACAAAGGGATATTCATGGAAAAAATTAACTGGGAGAAGAACATAACTAAAATGTTATGAGAAAAATGCAGTTTATGAAAAAGATGTTTTATGTCTTCTTTACAAGGCAAATGAACAGAACCACAAGAAAGACAGAATTTTTATATTACATTAAATTTTATATTAAACTGCAAGAGAAATATTTCTGTTAAATGAGGAAAGAAAAAAGAAAAAAGAAAGAAAAAGAAAAAAAAAAAGAAAGAAAAAGAAAAAAGAAAGAAAAAGAAAAAAAAGAAAGAAAAA
>JANZLQ010000025.1:3092597-3121055 GCA_026212715.1 Elanus axillaris | reverse complement strand
GAAAAAAGAAAGAAAAAGAAAAAAGAAAGAAAAAGAAAAAAGAAAGAAAAAGAAAAAAGAAAGAAAAAGAAAAAAGAAAGAAAAAGAAAAAAGATCCTCCTCATACTTCATTGCCATTTCATCAAAAGCTGATGCATAATTAGGGGAAAAGGCACAACAAGCCATGAATTTCAAAATTAAGGCAAAAGAAGAATATAATGCAATGAAAAAAAATCTGTAAATGTATGTGAATGTTAGACCATTCCTTCAGCTAGCTCAAACTGGTATTTACTCAAGTTTGCACATACTCCTTTTTCTCTGCAAATAAAACAAGTGTTTGAGGCACCTTTCTCTCTTTATTTCCTCTATCACCTGAATTAAGTTGTAATAGATAACTTTTTTAAAATCTAGATTCTCTTCTACCTTTCTAAGTAATTAAATACATCTCTTTGAAGACAAATTATAATGTTTTAGCAAGAAAAGTTTTGCATATAACCAGGTAAACCCAGCAACTATAGGAAAGGCCATTCAATCCAACTTTACTGATAACCTCTGGGTAAAACTGCAGAGGTCTGCTCAGCAAGAAGCACTGTTCTAAGACTGCCAGATGAAGCAAGTACTGAAAACTACCTCTATGGCAGAAATTGTGGTGGCATGCTGCATCTACTCTAAAAAAACAGTAGAGCGCTAAGAAGAGGGTCTCTCATAGGTATGTAAGGACACGTCATATACCTACCATCATGGTGAAATCTGGGCACAGCTTGCTTGTGTTCCAGATGGCAATCTGAGTCAGGCACTTGACCAGTCCTAATGCAAGGCCTAAGAAATACAAGCAAAAAGAAAAAATTCCATCAACATCCACACTTGCAATGTTTGAAAACAAATATGCCTTCTACGTCATGCTATCAATCACCTTGCTCTTGTGTGCCATTTATCATTTAGTTTGTTCCATGACAGAAAGGGCAAAAGACATGCAGACCTCATTTAGGCTAATCCCGTTCAACAGTGAGATCTGAAGAGAAGAATTAAGTCCGCATATGATTGAAACATACTGTCATAAGCATTTTGCCAAACACTATCTATCATCCTGGCACTGTACATTGCCACATATTTTTGTGTACTACTTGATAAAGTATTTCTAGCCAATATACCCATCTGTCATGTAAGTGAAAATAATCCCATACAAATAAAACAAGGAAAATATGCTTGCAAAGCTATAATAAATTTGGTTTCCTTCAACTATGAACAAGTTTTATGAATGCCTAACCTAAAAATAACTTCTTGTTATGCATTATCAATTAAGACTAAATACTTAATGAGCAGTTGGTTGTACAAAATCATATCTTAAATCTACTTGAAGACTACAGCAAATTATAAAAAGTTTAAGGTATTTTAAAACAAAGATATGTTGAAAGTAGTTATTTAAAAAGAAAAACAGCTCTAAAGCAGCAAACTCAAAACTTGAAACAGTCTGGTATGCATTATAATTCAATCTTGGTCTAGGAGATCAAAAGGCTATTGCCACAAAATTTATCTGTGGCAATAAATCTTCAGAACCGAAGTTAGAGTTGTTCACAGTCAATGGAGTAGAACAAAAGACAACATTTAGGGACTGGGCAATCTGCTCATGACAGTGACAGAACCAATTTGCTATAGACAGCTTCCTTCCTCCGCTACTGAACATATTGGCGACTGTTTATTTTTAACTTGGACCTCATACTTCTGGAAATTTAAATAGTACTCCACCAATATTTGAAAATAATGGAAGACTACTCAGGTTCAGTTTATAGGGTGAACACATAAGATATCTATGTTCATTCCAAGTTTTGATATTTTATTGAATTCAAGCTCTAAAAGAAAAAAATGTTTTAGTAACAGAAGACATCCTTGAGTTGTCAAAAAGCACTTAGTTGTAGCCTATGAAAAGTACTGTGAGCCCAAATGAAGATGTTATTTTTTCTTCCAAGGGACAATGAACTTGTACTCAATTTAGAGGTGAAAAATAACACTGCAGGAATATTTTTATATTTGGTGAAGCTATGTATCTTGTAAAATTAAATATCTAAATCCAATTCGTAAATATTGATCTTATATAAGAGCTTAACAGTTTATACTAAAATGATACTACATCTGAATGAACCCTCGGTAAACATTTATACTATTATAAGTCATAAAAAATACATGCCCCATATTAACTTTGTACAAACTACTGAAATATTTACAGGATAATGGGTTCTTTTCAGTATAAACCACTGTAATCCAGCAGACTTTACTTGATCTCTTTTGGATGCTATACCGTACAGAACACAAGTTGTGGAATACATTTTTACCATCCTAAAAATCTCTAAGAATCTCTCATTGTCACTTGTAGTCATTCTCCAGCACAAAGTTAATTAGGAAGTGCTAGCTTTCATTTCACTTCTTTTTAATTAAAGAACATAAATGTTATTTCCCAGGCAGGTCAACATAAAAGAAATTAAAAACCTGAAGTTATTAGCTATTATAGTTTAACCTGCCAACCAAAATTACTCTGTAATTTCAAAAAAACCCTTCTGATATCCATTTGATACTCCTTGACAAAGACAGAAATCTGTATATCATGAATAAACCTAGGAATGCTAACAGAACTAGGATCCACATGTTTCCAGGGTATCTGCAGAAATCCATTCTGAGTTGCTACTGCTACACAAACTGTATAAAATTGAATGAAAAACTTCCATGGAGCTGGTAGCTGAATCCTTGCTGCCATCAGATACCTCTCTGAAACTAATCATCATGGCATCTTCATGAAGAATCTCAGAAAAGAAAGAGGATCTGAACTACATATGTGTGGGAATTAACTCCTTATGCCCTGTATTTCCTACAGGTTACAATCTCGAAGAAGGAAAACTTAAACTAAAAAAGATTATAATGATAAATAAATAATGTATTTTCTGAATGCACAAGACTCTTCTTTATCTGAACTGCAAGTGTTAGAGACACTCTCCCAAAAGAAAATATTCTCATTTCTCTTATTCATGTTTTTATTAAAGTGCCAAGAAATTGTTCAAAAAAAATTATATTCTCTAGGAGAAATCCTGCTCCATGCACAGGACTGGTGAAAGATGTTCAATACTAATTAAAAGCCTTTTGATATTCAAAAACGTCCTGAGAGTCAGTAAGAGAAGTGCCTACAGCCTTCAACCCATTTGGAAGTAAAAGACTGGACATTTCTGAAGAAAGAAACTATATGAAGGGCCCTTCAGAAAGGGAAGGAAGTCCTCTTCATGCATTTTGAGCTTCGCCTTCTACAATTAGACACACTACACTGAAAAAATCATTACTGGTTCAACTTGCTGCTATGGAAACTGTACTGGGTAGCTATTCCCCTTTAGCAATGGAGATGCTCTGATTACAACAGTTGAAGGAAAAGTTAAATTCTATTTGTTTTCACCTGATCTAATGAAAATTCTTACTTTGGTATTCAAAACAATCCATCACTGTCTACTTCCAAAATGAGTTGGAAGAGGCCTCCATAAAATATATCACCATTTCTTCACGTTATGTTTCTTGGTGTGAAAAGGATGGAATAAAGTTAAGTTACTTCCATTAAAAAATGAAATACAGAAAAACAAAAGAGCAATAGAGAAAAGAGAATAAACATTAACAAAAACACAGTACTGAAAGATAGTGCCTAAACTTAATAAAAGGCAATTTACACAGCCTGTTTGATTACTGAGATTGAGGCACTGGTAACAGTTTATCATTTTAAATCAATCTGTATATAAAAATGCATGTTCAACAACACAAACTGGATACATAGTTAAAATACAAAAGCATAAATCCTCCTTGGTCCTACATTTGCTTTACCATATACAACCATTAATGATCCCATATTAAAGAAACATTTCCTGAACTACAACCATACTTGCCTAAAAGCAGCCATTAAATACTCAGAGTTTCTATTGTTCTAAGAATACTCCCTGCCCATTCTCCAGTAGGACTAGTTACCTGTGTAGCTGTTTATCTTTCCTCAGCACACTGAAGAGTAGTGCACAACACACAAAGGAATATTGTTGCTACATGCTAACTTAAAAAAAGGAAAAAAAAAACTCAATATAAATGGAAACTAGTTTTCTTTGCAATGGTCACAGAAAGTTTTACTTTAAAAAGGAAGACTTCTAGTTGTGTGCATGTACAAGTCTCTCTGCTTCTAGTATAGTGGGTAAATTGTTCAGACTCCAGTTCCCTATAGAGAAATACGACCTCTGTAATTGCTGTCAAGGTCAATCAGAAAAAGGTAAGTGCTTAAGTGCTGGACATATAATTTACATCAGCCTGGAGCAATTTTAACATGAATTTTCAACTTTATCAACCTGTTCATTTAAAGTTTATTCAAACACTACAGTTTTGAAAAAATATTTTCAAAAAATAAAGTTATCATGTGAGTCTATCTGACAACAATTCCTGATTTCAAATAGATGCACTGCCTTCTATGCAACGATCTATAGCAAGATTTAGAAGAACTTGGATTTGAAGAACTAAAATTCAAGTCAAATGGCATCACTTTCCCTTTTGAAATATCAACAACCCCAAGATGCTCCAGGTTGAAAAAGACAAAAAAGCAGAACCATAAATGGTAATTTTATTTCCCCACAATTTGAAGATATATTTTTTTGTGGAATTAGTTAAATTGAATAAATGCTAACAACAGTTAACTGAAACATCTCAATTCCTATACACAACCTGCAAAGTTCAGTCTCTGGGCTACATCTGTTAACAAAATGCTGCTAAGAGAAAGCAGATTTGTTTAGGTTAGACGGGAATATGTTCCCAACAGATTCCAGTAACAAGGTTGCATTGGTAGTGAAACAACAGATATCTGGAATGATGAATTTTGACCCAAATGGAGGCTTTATTTACCATTCCTATTTAACACCTCCTTAAAGCCACTTGGTGCAGTTCTAAGGTGAAAGCGACCTGTGATGCTAACAGAACAAAACTCATGCACAGTTCACTAACCAAACTAGAAAACACTATTCTTTATTTAAAAAACAAAAACAACAACAAAAAAAAAAACAAAACAAAACAAAAAAAAAAAACCAAGGAAAAAAGTATAGAGACCAAATTCACCTTCTTTCTTTTCCTTCACACCTGTAGTTAGGAAAACACGAAATTCTGAGACTACGCTAAGCTTATGATAAATGCAGGAAAACAAAAAGGAAGTTACTGAATGTGCCCTTTTAGAGATTTTACATAGGAAAACATCTCAGCCCAATATTCTGAGGATATTTATTTTGCGATAGGAAAATGTGTATATTCTTTGTGCACCAAAGATGACACTATCTTCTTCAGAAAAAGATGCCTTGTCAAGCTCTCAAAGAAATCTCTCGATTTCAACTCATGTACTTGGCTACCTGCTAGGAACAAGATTTACTCCTCCTAAGTCACGGAAATAGCACAAGATTATGTGCCTGGCAAGATCACATTTTATACTACTTTTCTGTAATTCCTAAACTCACAGTTTTGAATCAGTCAGTACCACAGTTAGAAACACTTTGAAAAGCAGTGCAATTACCAAGGGGCATTAGAAGTTGACATAAAAATTCTGACCAAAAGTGCTGCAATGCTAACAGACATGGTAGAGGAAGTCAAAGGCAATATAAATTCTTAAACAATGCTATTAAGCATATGTCATGCTGTACTGTGTATTTGCATATGCTGTAAAAGAAGTCTAGAACAACAGCCAATTCAAGAGTGACTGTTTTCTTGTTAAGGTATATCACAGAATCTTTGAGTTGGGAGGGACCTCTTGAGATCACCTAGTTCATCCCAATCTGCTCAAGCAGGTCCATCTAGAGGAGGCTACCCTGGACTGTGCTAAGTCAGGTTTTGACTCTCTCCACAATCTTTCTCGGCAATGTGTCCTAGTATTTGACCACCTTCACAAGAACAAGATTTTTTTTCTTGTGTTCAAATGGAATTTCATGTGTTTTATTTTGTGCCCATTGCCTCCTACACTGCCACTGGACACTACCAAGAAGAGTCTGGCTCCCTCATCTTTATCCCCTCCTGTAAGGTATTTATACACTTCGATAAGATCAGACCCACCACCGCCCCCAAAGCTTCTCCAGACTAAATAGTCCCAGGTCTCAACCTCTCTTCATAGTAAAGATACTCCAGTGCCTTAGTCATCTTCATGGTTCCTTACTGGACTCATGCCAGCATGTCCAAGCCTCTCTTGTACTTGGGACCCAACACACTAGATGTGGTCTCACCAGGGCTAAGTAGCGGGGAAAGATCCCTCTCTCAACCTGCTGGCCACGCTCTTCCTAATGTAGCCCAAGTCGCTGTTGGCCTTCTTTACTGAGAGGGTGTGTTCCTGGCTCATGGTCAGCTTGGTGTCCACCAGGAGCCCAGGGTCCTTCTCTGCAGAGCTGCTTTCCAGCTCGTCGGCCCCCAGTATATAGTGGTGCATGGGATCATTCC
Organism: Elanus axillaris; assembly: GCA_026212715.1. Classification (NCBI taxonomy): domain Eukaryota; kingdom Metazoa; phylum Chordata; class Aves; order Accipitriformes; family Accipitridae; genus Elanus; species Elanus axillaris. The sequence continues at coordinate 3,114,608 of JANZLQ010000025.1, read as the reverse complement.
TCCCCAGGTTCAGAATTTTTTATTTCCCCTTGCTGAAAGTCCTGAGGTTCCTCTCTGCTCATTTCTCCAGCACGTCCAGGTTCCTCTGAATGGTGGCACAATCATCTGGTGTATCAGCCACTCCTCACAATTTGCATCATCTGCAAACCTGATGAGGGTGTACTGTCCCACCATCTAGTTCATCAGTGGAGATGTTAAATGGTACTGGCCCCAGTACTGATCCCTGGGGTATACCACTAGTGACTTGCCTCTAGCTGGACTTCATGCCACTCATCACAACTCTCTGGGCCCAGCCATTCAGCCAGTTTTCAAGCCACCTCGCAGTCCCCTTATCTAATTCATACTTCCTCCACTTGTCTATTAGGATATTATGAGAAATAGCATCAAAAGCCTTACTGAAGTCAAGGTAAACAGCATGCATTGCACTCCTCTCATCCATCAAAATAATCACCTCATTACAGAAGGCTATGAGGTTGGTTAAGCATGATTTCCCCTTCATAAAGCCATGATGAACATTTCCAATAACCTTCTTGCCCTTCACATTTCTGGAAATCATTTCCAGAATTAGTTGCTCCAACACCTTCTCACCTCCTGTGGTGAGGATGACCAGCCTGTAGTTCCTCTTCTTGAAGACAGGGGTTACATTTGCTTTATTACAGTCTTCAGAAACCTACCCTGCTTACCACAACCTGTCAAAGATAATCAAGAGTTGCCTTGCAATGACAAGAGCCAGACCCCACAGCACTCATGGGTGCAAACTATTAGACCCCATGGACTTAGAGCTGTCCAGTTTGTTCAAGTTTGTTCAACTCCTCCACTAAGAGTGAGTCTTCGTTGCTTCATATTTCTCCTCGGGTCTCACAGACCTGCGATTCCTGAAAACTTGTTTCTGTATTAAGGGTTATCTTAACATAGTGACCAAAACCAAAGCATTTCTAGATCAAATCCTACTCCCAACTCTTCCCCACAAAAGCCTGCACATGAACAGTAGTATTTTCTTCCAGTCCTCCTCTATGTGTAGCTATTTTAAGTTAGGTACTGCTGTTGCAGTTCATGACAATAAGACAATATATAGGAAAGAAATACCTCTGAAATCAAAGGAAAGTTTACAGAAGTGCAATTACATTGACTGAACTATTCAAAAATTATAAAAAAAAAAAAAAACAATTCCAGTGTAAAACACAAGGCAGAGAAACATTAGGTTACAGGAAAACTTATACTGATTTTAGATGAGCCTTAAGTAGCTAACTATACCAGTTATTTTTAACAGTGATGAAAAGAAATACTACCTTCACACATGAGAGTTTTCTGACTGTCGTATAGGGTTCTTTCCCAATGTGGAATGAAGGCCATAAACAGATTCAGAGTAATTTAAAGACTAAAACCAGAAACATATAAAAAATACCACCGTAGTGAGTCACATGTGAAGGTCACCAGAAAAAGTACTCTGTCAAGTTGGTACAATAAAATCTGTGCCCTTGAGGTCAATCTAGTTCAATCAAGTTCATTAATGTAAACATAAGTCAAGCCTTTACATTGGTTTATTTTCGAAATGCTGTCCTCCTCCCCTCCAAATCTGCTTAAGTTGCATTAAATTTCATTGATGAAGTTCTTGCGAAAGAAGCTCTGAAATGGATGTATATTTCTCAATTATGCAACTGCAAAACCACATGATAGGTGACCTCAGTTTAAGATTGCACATGGCAACTTTTCTTATTCACACAGAGGACAGAAAGAGGAAATACACAGCAACAGAGTGAAGGACTGAGATTCTATCAATACTGCAAATCAATGCTTTTCACAGTGCCATCTGGCAAACATCATTTAATGTAACATTAACGGGAAGTATAAACATGATATACAGACATACTCACTTCCAGATTCTGTGGTTACTAAAATAATTTCTAATGAAGGCATGGAAAACACCTTCAGGGATACTGCCAGTTAAGATTCTGACAGTGACTCTGCAAGATCATGATAACATGCCTAATAACCTTTGAGAAACAAGAAATTCTGCTGTGCCAGACTTTGATTAAGGACAAACTTTGAAATCAGGAATCTTTGTTGTATATGCAAGAAGGCTGCAGCAAATTACATACACACATCATAAGTATCAGAAGTGTTCTTTCACACATGGAAAAATAGTCTGTTGAGGACAAAAGACAGTATGGATCCAAAATCTGGGTGCCAGACATGCTGTAAAACTGCACAAAAATATGGAGGAAGGGGGAGGTAAACCCCAAACCAAAAAAACCCAAACCCACACAGTGACCAACTGCAACAAGCCAACAAATACCTCAATGAGAAGCAATGTTTTTCCCCAGCAACAGTGGGAAAAACAGAGTCAAACCTAGGACCTACCGTACACAGAAGCAAAGGAGACCCCAAAAATGTAACAGGCCTATTATGGAAGTGACAAGAAAATAAGCTTTACAAAAATCAGCACATGGAAAAGGGTTGTTTCTCAGTATGCAGAGAACCAAACTAATAAGTGCTTTTTTCTTATTTATTAAAGATGTTCCAGCCCTCTCTTCCCCATCCTCCCCCAGATCCCCAAAATCAACACAATTCTTTCTAGCCCTCCAGAACATCAAGCAGTCTAGCACAACTAAATAACTGTCCCAGAAGTACATATGCAGCTATAAGATATTTACCAACCAAAAGTGTCACTGTCATTGTGATGCTGCAGTTAAAGAAATTAATTTTCTTCAGTGTTCTTTGCTGCAAGTCTCTATATTCAAATTTTGCGACAGGTCTTTACTTCTGTGATGTTAATCTAAAAATTCAGAATTATGTCATTAATCAACATAGTATCTACAGGGAAAAAAAAATATCTTTCTTCCATCATAAAAAATGTTATCCCGCACGTCTGCTTTCATTTTGTATTAATTGCAAAGACAAAGAATCAGATACCAGCATTTCCTTGATTCCCTGACTTTTCATTTAACATTTTATGAGTCTTAAAGACTGCTAAGAAATACCCACCACGATGTAAGTGGATGGTCTAAACAAACCCAAATTACAAAATTAATTACAGCCGCAATTTCTCATGACAATTTGAACAGATTTCCACTATTAGTCTGGATTTATCTTGTATCAGAAAACACCTGCAACATATGTACATCTGGTTTGTTAGCTCTCTTTGGCAGGGGAACTCTTTAGGTTTACAGACACAGGGGAAGGATCATCTCGGAGAAGGCCAGGCAGACATGGCCAGAACATTATCACCAAGCAGAGGGCATGCGCATGCACACACGTGCGCACGCACATGCACACCCCCCTTCAGGTATGGCTTCTTCCTTCAGGCTCAACCCTAGGTTCCCCAAAGCAGAATCTCTAATCAAGGCCTTCAAAATAAAAAGCGTAACTTATTCTATCTATGGTGCACAAATTTAGACAGCTCGAGCTGGGTGCCTCCAGGGAGGGACTCCAAACACTAAAACCCCTGGGCTATTATAACCTTACAATCTAAATTCCCACCCCTCACACCATAGTCTGGTCCAAGAGTAGTATTTGGGTCTGGAGTCATCTCTCTCACTGGGTCCTTTTTCTTGTCTCTCTGCAGGTTCTTTCTCTTTCCTGTTTTTTAGGCTAGTTGTTACTAGTCTCCTTTGCCTGACTCAGACTGGCTCTGGGGCTTTTGGAATCTTCTTAATTCCTCCAATCGCAGAATAGGTCTACATTAAGCAAAGGATTAAGCAAGCTACAACTTCTGCTTTATCATGAATGACTACTTTTTTAGTAGCTAAACAAATTCCTTAAAACCCTCCGAAACATATTAACAGCCTCTATAATTTATATACATTCCTAAGCTATTACAGCCTCACAATCTTATCCCATTATTGCCACATGCTATTTACGTCTCATTCGGGTGTGGTCCGCATGCTCATGTAGCCCAGCTTTGCCACCTTCCACAACAAACCTTGGAGAAGAAACAAAGAGAACAGCGAGTCTTGCAGTTCACAAGAAGCAGGAAAGTCAATGGCAGCAAAACAGAGAAAGACCAAGGTAGAAAGGAGCTCAGCTAACCTCCAATTATCTATAAAGTTGCTCTTTTGCTATATATAGTCTACGTGTGTTTGGGAAGAATTGTTAACACTCTGCAGCATGTTTAGACATGTAATCACTTCAGGATCAAAATAATATTCCTGGCTTTCCTACGCAGTAGTAAAGTACAGCATCAATATGCTTTTCAACTACTATTTACGTAATATGACTCGTAAGTGCTGTTTCAAGGCCATTCTTCCATAGACATAAAGGGGGAAAAGAGTAACTCCATTCCAAAATGAAAGAGTGACAGCTATTCAAAGGGGAGAGGCCACATACAGACATCAATTCAATGGTGCTGCACCTGCCCACTTTAGACCTGAATTTGACCCAAAATACCAAACTGGAAGAGAATAAATAAGCTCTTTGCAAATACCTTTATTAAAAATAGTTAATGTATTAAAGTCAGAATAAGAATCACTATTCTCCAAATACTAAATAAGCTTCACGCTTACAGTGTGGTTTTTAACCGAGGCTTACAAATTATCACAAAATAAATACACCACACATACCCCCCATATGTACATAAATTCTCAACATCCAGTACGTCTTTGACTTCATTTTTAGCCATGGAAAATGTAAAGGTTCAACAAAGTAAAATTGCTTGATGATAGTTTAACCTCAAAGCTGTGACAAAACCTGCATTACTGAACTCCCCATTATCATTACTTTGTATTAATGCTGTTGCATTAAGGTAAAATCTACTTGCTGCAAAAACTTAGATACAGTTCCCCAAGCTTTGCTCAGAGATTGTGAGTAAGTGATAGAGGACATTAAGCTCACAACCAGCCAACAAAATGAACTGCAGTACTGTTAGGTTCAATAGGTGTAACAATGTACGCCTTCTATGCTTGCAGCTACAATAGGAAGAATTCAGTATCATCATTTAACACATGCTCAAGGGGGCCCCCAGGCTCAAAGTGACTGACAGCTCCAGCTCCCCAGAGCTCAGACACTCACCCCATCCAGTGCAACCAAAAGATACTTTGTGGTTCCTACAGCTTCAGTGACTCCCAGGGACAATTTAAAAGTTCATCTGCAGGCTATACAAGAGTCTCGTATTATAAAACACCCTGAGTTGGGATGACATCAACTACAAACATGGAACCTTCTCTTCTCTGCGGCATGAAGAAGAACAGATCTACTAGTTACAAAAAGGGGAGAAAACTGCACAGTCTGAAGCAGATTTCATTTAATTTAATAACATAACAAACCCAAAGAATCTTATTTTTCAGATGCATTTAAGGCAGTGAAAGTAATCACTGTTATACATGTAGCTTGACAACAATTAGCTTAAACATGCTTTAAAAAAATGCACAGTTGTTCAATTAAAAACCAAAGGATGGCCAACGAGATGCACACAGTGTACAAATATTTGAGAACTTGCTTTAAGTGTCCCTGTATATATTTTAGAGAGTGTACCCATCAGTATAATCTGACATCAGCGAACAAAGATTTTATCTTACCTTATTATGAATCCTTTGTACCATAGAAGTCTGGCTCACATTTTTATGATACTGCTCTAGTTTCAAAAAGACACTTCACTGCCTGAAGAGAGACGGCAATTTAGAAGCCTACTCCTCTCCTCTTCAGCAGGTTTTCAGAGACTCACGTTCTCAGTGAGCTAGAAGTTCAACAGGATCTGAGAGCCATTACAGTTTTTCTAATTTGCCTGCCTATCTGCCTCCATTTACTACCCTTATTGCTTCAGTCATGGTAAATTCAGGATGTAATATGCAATTTACCAACTCTTTCAATGAGTTTTAGTAAGTCTGGTGCTTTAAAAAAAAAAAAAAAAAAAAAAAAGCAGCACACAAAAAAGTATGCGTAAACCCAACAACATTAAATGGTCTCATACATTAAGGTGGCTTCTTTTTTATTTCACATCTTTCTGGTATGGCAACTATATCTCGTACAGTTATGCACGCAAGGAGATGACAAATATGTAGATTGCAGCAGTAGGGAGAAGGGGGGATCCAGTTCTTAGCAAACGTAACATGACAGAAAGCATTTGTTGCTACTGCTGAGATTTGTGTATCCAAGCATTCTGTGAAGTGTAATGTGATCTTGGGCTGCCTGCTGCCTTGGAAACTAGTGGTCAGATACCCTCAGCAGCGGGCATAACGAGCTAGAACATTTTGATTAGATGAAATTTCATGGAACTGAAATATTTCACACACTGGTTTCAGTGAATTTCTCTCAAGGACTGAGAGAGCACTCCTTGGAAAACAAACAAACAAACAAACTCCCAAACCACGTAACCTCGTGGCTTGGACACCAGGATGTTGGAGCTCCAGATTCAAATCCCTCTTGGACCAAATGATCTGGAATTAAATCGATTGCACTTGAAGCCAACAACAGGCTAGCCAGGCTGCCAACAGTCAAAAGATATTTTTTTTTTATATCTGAAAGATAAAAGTTTACTTTTCAATGTTGTATGACTCTCTTCACTACAGCCCTGAAGCCTTCATGTTGCAAATAAAATTTGCCCAAAAGCAAAGCACTTAGGTTACAAAAGCTACCTGTACAGAGCGTTTCAGACAAAGGCTGGTTTACAAAGGATCTAAAACTACTGAAACATCAGGTAATGAGGGCTTCACTTCCTAATAATCTTGCTTTGGAGAAGCAGAAATTCATTCTCCTTAGATAGAGTTTTAAGGTTACGAGGCTGAACAAAGAGTATCGTTATTGTAGGCATAATAGAATCAAATTAGCAAGAAGAAAATGTATTCATATCATTTGGTGTATTTCCACATGTCCTACCTCTGCAGTACAAGAGCTGGATTTCAGAAAGCAAGCATGGTAGATGGGACAGCTGCAAAATACCACCAAATACTGTTTTCCATCCAATCAGCAAGGCCAGACCTTGAAATAAGTACATACATTGGGTGTGGACTTTCTACACATGTCTACAAACCTAAACAGCCATTTACAAAACGTGAAAGGCAATTTAGCTTTTGGCATACACTATGATTACAGAGAGTGGCACATTTTCAAAATGCCCCTTTCAACCTATAGAGCTGCTACCACAGTTCCCTCATCCTGGCACCATGAAGCACCACAGCCAGGATCCCAGCAATGGGTCAAACTGAAATTGCGATGGCAAGATCTTGCAAATTGCCTGCGACTCCCCATTAAACTTATAATCTTTATTAAAAATGTCTTTTCAATCACTCTCATTGCTTTGCATCCAGATATGAACGTTCCTCAGATTTTCCAAGGTCAGCTGGGCATGTGAATGTCCCTTTCTTGTCTTTCAAAAACACCCAAATGACTTCTATTTTTATCTTTGGGCTCAGAGCAAAGCTGCCCTTTGAAAGCACCATGTGGGTCACACCTCCCAACAAGTCATTTGCAGGTATGCCTAGGATTTTGATTTTAGCTTATTTGTATGGAAATCATCCTTTGTTGTCATTTTACTCCTTATAGATCATTTCAACATCAGGCTCATAAACCCAAATGATTCTAGAAAACAAATAAATACAGATGCATTTCTGCAAAAAATGTTATGTGCAACAAGAAATGCTATTATTACCCTGTGTTCTCTGAGGGCTACGGTCAGTGCAGTGGAGGCTTCCTACCTGCTCCTTCTTTTGTAGCAATTGTGTTTTTACAATTTCAAATTTAATACTTTTTCTAATATATTATATGTTACCTCCCATGTATTTAAACTGTACTTAAAAGCATGCTAAGAACGGGTAATTCTTTAATGGTTGTTCACTTACAAGCGATTGTGGGTCATTACACAATCATTTAAAGGGCATTAATGAGAACCATTTAATGGTTTTAGTAGAATATCATTGTAAGGGACAGGGGAAAAGTTACTGGCTGTAAATTTTTATGACCATTTCTTACAAAACGTATTACTTTAAAGATTTATGTATGTAACAACGAGTACAATAAAAGCCATGCTAAAAATAATTTGAAATCAAAGTAATGCATATAGATAAGGTCCTACTTGCTGCAATTTTGCATGCAGTCAGTAAGATTTTCTTTCTTTTCTTCCAGATACCTTATGACTTGCAGTGCAGCTTCAGATCTCCTTTATGAAAAGTCATAGCGGAAAAAAAATTTGCTCAGGTCTACATTTTAACAAAGCATAAATTGTCCTTTATGTTCTATATTTTATTTTTCTCTCATTATTTTGCATATAAAGTCAGTATTTTCTCAGGTTTTCCTCAGATACAGCACCAGACAGCTTTTAACCAGAATGTGAGGAAAATTACTTTTATAAAGCATCTTGAACTGTACATTTGGTTGGCTTTTATAAATGGAAAATAAAGGAGAACTCTGCATGCCAAAATTAAAAGGTTGACTATTTCCCCACAGGGAAATTCTTTATTACTATACTAGACCAGAGCATACCTTCAAAACTACAGAAACTTATTTTGAAAACTATTCATATGGACGCATTAACCTTATTAAAGTGCTTTAATAACAAAACAGTCATCATATTATGCCTGGTTTTGTCCATTTGTGATTCACATGGAATACATAATGAGGAAGACAATGCCCTTTTTCCCCCAGTATTCTTGCATAAGTAGGAGAATATTTCTAATTAAAAGGCAGAGTTAGTACAGCACATGAATTGAACTGAACCATATCTCTAGAAATGCTGATATTTTTACTATTTGCATTAAGAAAGGATTGTATTTCTTTCTGAATCTGGCCCAGTACCCATTACTAATAAGATTAAGATTTAAGATAACTTGGTCAAAAGATGGTGAATTATAACTTTTAATTAAACTGTAGAAAATAGTTTCTTTAAAATAAACATGGCAATACTTTCAAGATCATTAATTTTTTATGTAACAAACAACAAAAACAACCTGAATATTTTAAAGTGTGACATTGTAGAGCCAAGGCAAGGGTTTTCTTTCGAAACATCTCAATGCAACAAAAGCAAGCAATGCAGTTAATCTGCAGCTTTTTGTCTTTGGAAACACTGCTATTCTTTCATGATGAGTTTTAGCCTTACCCTACCTCTCCAAAATTCAGTTTAAATTCTAATTGAGATGACATAGTATCAGACTGTGTAACAGGGGATGGTGGGGGAGAGTGGACATATGGCAGTTATTCTTACTATGTTTTGCTTCTATTTTGAATTGACTGAAGAAATTCAGGAGCTACACTGATCTGGTTTGGTTCTGTGTTTGAAACTGTATACAGAGAAATGTTAATAATGATTAATATTATGCGACATGGTGGCTGTCTCACATTTACTACAGATAAGCATTCTATTGACTTCTCAGTAATTCTTATTGCTGTGCATCCTTTATTTTAGTTGCCGGAATTCTCCTTAATACAAGAGCAGAACGTAACTTATTTTTATTTAATATTGTAAATTGAGGGAAACATAAGTTCCCAACTTCCATGAGCCCTAAGTCATAAGACAGATGAGAGGAATCCAGTCAAAACTCCCATGCAATGCAGCAAGCTAAGATCTCACCGTATGTGGCAGAAGAAGTGTCTATACATCCCAGCCTCTAACTGCCATATTGTTACGTTTCTTGAACCCTTGTGAACAAAAATCATCACCCATACCTGACTGCAGCGTGGCCACAATATAGGGACTAATGGGACTAGAATGAGATCAAATCCACTTTTGCCTGCAAACTGAACTGGGATTTAAAACCTGATTTTCTGAAAACAAAAGGGCAATACAGTAAAATCAATGGACCACTTCATTCCCTGGTTTTGTGATCCCACTCATTATTTGCATTTTTCAACTCTCTTCCATTTATTTTTCACTGGATATTAAACACTGCTAACTATATTTTCCCATACCAATTCTTCACCTCATCAGAAAACAGCACCTGCATTAGGAGCACAAAATTAAGAGATTCATAAAAATCAAGAAATGAAATGGCACATTGGTTTAGTGTGTCAGTCTTTCACCTCTAGGAATATAGGACTGTGAAACAGGAAGGGAAAGAAAGGGAGGTAAAGAGAACAAGAAGCAGAAATTTAAATAAAGTGAATAATAGGGACACAGACAGGAAGAGAGGATGGGAGAAAAGGATGGAGATGTGTGAATGCAACTGAAAAAGGAAAAGAAAAAGCAGAAGTTGAGGGGGATGAAAGATTAAGAATCACATGAAATTATTTTCTTTATACACCTCCACACATTTGCATGTGCCACAGCACACACTAAAATGAAGAGAAAGGTAAAAGGCAAAGCACTGAAATTGCTCATTTTATCCTATAGCTGCACTAAAAAAAAGGAAATTAAATGCCATGAATATATTCGAACAATAAAGATTTGATTTACAGTAAGAAAAGCAAATAAATTTTGAGTAACGATTTGAGGTTGTAGAGGTCTCCAAACACTATGTGATTTTTATTTGTCATGTATGTTGCAGTATCTAGATTCACTGACACTGATTCAGAACAGACATTCTGCTTAGTTTTTTTAAGATAGGTTGCTTGTCTTGAGCTTCCACCCTCTCCTTATCCAAATAACAACGTGGACTGCACAGGCACCTTTGTAATTCCAATACTGCGAGTCTAACAATGGCAAAACAATATAGTATGTTGCAATTATTGACTACACACACGAGTGACTTCTTCAGAGCGTTTTGAATTTAATAATGTTTACTTATGATGCTTTGACTACTCATATAAGTATGTCTGCAACTGACCTTGAGGTGGGTAGCATCCTAAAAATGTTATGTCACAGTAGGCAATGAAAAGGAAAAGCTGTTTATGCATAAAATACACCTTACCTTAAAAATATCTTAGTCCAGTTGGAAAACCCCTACTGTTTATATATACACATGGACACACACACGACTTTAATCCATTACCTTGTCCACAAAATTATTTCAAATAGCCACTACATTCAAGAAAGCTGTCTAAAGTTCTGAGTTTCTTCTGCTGGCTTTGCAGAAACAGTGAACTGAGAATGGATGGAAAATGAAAAAAATATGGAATTCAGAGATAATTAATTTACTATATATTTTCAAGGTATGAACATTTCAAAACACCTGTACATGCCAGAAAAATGAAAAGTAGCAGTTTAAGTAGCTGACAATACCCACTGCACCAAAACTGAGGAGTAATTGCACAGAACCTGGGAAAGCTAGAGGGCCATTGAAAGCAGCACAGACCCATTTAGCTACACTGAACGGATCCATAGCTTAAATGCAGATATGGCCGGTGTCTTGGAAAATTGATTTGGGATAAATGGTGACTTAAAGATTCTCATTGTAGAACTGTAGGTTTACAACCAAACCCAACTGTCCAAATGTGTGTGGCCAAGACTTGGCGTGGAAAAGCAAGAGAGCGTTGGATGAGGACAGTATTTCCCAAGAGGTACTCTTCGTGGCTGCCACTGCCTGAAAAGTACAGTCCAGCTACAAACCAGACATACCAGTCCTCATGCTGTAGGGAAAGCCTTTGACTTTTTCTTCCCATTTCATAAATAGGAGAGAGCATCTTTCAGTATTAATTGTAAAGACATTTGAATTTAGCGCTGTGCAGCTCATACAGCTGACCACAGTACAGCAAGGTTAGTAGCCCTGCTCTGCCAGGATAGGAAAGGGTGCAATTCTGCATGATCACAACTTCATTTCTCTATTTGATTTCACATGTGCAATATTCTGCTAAGAAATATATTTTTCTGCAGAAAACACAGAACTTGAGCTGTTAATCTCTGATCTACAGGGTAACTGAAAGACAGAAGGGGCATTTACTGCACCCAAGAAGATTCAGAGATACTACGTCAGAGCATTCTGCTGATCAATAAAAACTATTTTAAGATACAACAGCAATGAAAGATAGTTAGAAATGGCTTATTAAACATGATAATATCACAGACTGCAAAATTTCCATGGTGGGGAACTCATTATATAAATGGATAGAGCCTACCACACACTGGAGTCCAGATTCTCTCCGGCTTCTAGCTGTTACCAGAATACAGAAATAGCTATTATGGCACTCAGGGGCACAGGGCACTCTCATTGTTCTGGCTTGCTAACTTCTTTTGGAAAAAAAAAAAAAAGGTCATAGTGACTTCTCCAAGAAGCTGACAAGCCAAGAAGTTAAAAAGGTGAGGGAATTCCGAGTGGTAGTGTATTCCAATAATCCACTTGATACACATGCAGCAATCAGGGTGAATATTGTGATCAAAACAGGTGTTTAAAAGTGTCTGCATGAAAATCTAGAGTGATAGGTAGGAAAGATTTTGCTCTTTCCAGTGCTATCTGTGGACACTGCAAAACCTCTCCGAAGTTTTGGTATAACATATCTATAAAAAAAAAGGTTTTGACCTGTGTTCATCTATACGTGTATACTTTCATCACACTTGCATGTCAGCATTCCTACATGCACAGTAGGAAAATACCAAAATATGTTTTATAGTAAAACTTTGGGGTTTGTGACTGGGACAAGCAAGTAGCTTTTCTGTGAATCACTGTGAGAAACAGCCCTGTAAGCTCCACCTGAAGATGCAATCATGGTAGAACTGATGCACTAAATTATTTATCAATCTAGGAGTACATTTTTAGCTAACCATGATGCAAGTAGTGCACTCTATGAAACAAGCTGAGAAGCAGAAACTCCCCAGCTTCAGTTCTTGCCCAAATGCTATTGACTCCCTGAATGATTTACCTCTTTGCTTTAGATTCCCCATGTGTAATTGGAGAATAACGACACTTACTTACTTCACAGCAAGACTCTTGTGAGAACTAATTAATGTTTGTTGCACAACACTTCGAATTTGTAAAATGTCATTTAAGTGATAAGTATTATTGCCATTATCCTCAGTGTTGTCCTGGGTACCACAGATACATAAAGCTGGCTGCTACAAGAGCTACTTAATACATTAAGAACAATGCACAAAATAGTGAGGAAAAGCATCAAATCCTTTTCATTTTCTTAGGAACACCAAGTGCTTTAAAAAAAAAAAAGTGGTTGAGAAACATCTGCTTCCCTTACAGAGTTCTTTGTTATGGTCTGTATTTTCTGCGCACTCACTCTGACTGGGTAGTGCCTTTTCCCCCGAAGTAGCTGCTCCAACTGGTTGTCAATGGAACCCATTGTGTACCGGCAGCGGAACCTGCCACACTGGGAGCCAGCTGAAACTGAGATGTTGCATATGTGCAGTTTAATAAGTCTATTTTTTCCTAGCTTTGCTTCCTGTGAAACCTCATTTCCCTTTTTAATTTCATTTTCCCTTTCTAGACAGCAAAGGTAAGGTCATCAGCCAATGATGTAATAAGCTAGTTAGAAACTTGCTGGAAAGTGTAACACAGATGATAATAACTATATTTAGTTATAAAATTACAACATGAATCATATTTCAAAATCTATTTTTATAACTCCTGCGGATAAACTACAAACTATTATTTAAGTATTCATACCGGCTGAAAAAAAAAAAAGTCTTAAGTCCAAAAGGTAAGGATATGATTCTGTACGCAAGAAGAGAAACCCTGAAAGTTTATTACCTTCCAAAAGGCAGGAATTCCTAAAAACCCCTGTTAGTTATAACCCTGGGACAGATGGATATCCAGTTTGGACCTTGCACCTTACCAATTCAGTATGCTCTGAAAAAACAAAACAGCAGCACCAAGGACCATGGTTCTCTCATAATTTTTTTTTCCTCATTAACATGAGGTTCTGGGGAATCAACTTCAATCAGAAAGCTATTTACATCCAGATCAATGGCAAATGAGACTACCCAACACGGATTGTGTTCTGCACAATATTTTAGCGTCCCAAACCTATTAACTGCTATGAGATTTATACTATGAAGATCATGTATCATGCTATAATTTACATTTAAAAGTTGGCTTGCAGCTGCTTACCCTTGGCCTGTTCTTCCATTATATCCAAATTAATAAAGTCTATAACCTGTGCTTTCCTATGCTAAAGAAAATGAAAGAATGAAGAAGGGTGGGAAGGAAAGAATGGCAACAACAAAATCAAAACTAAATGACAAAACTTCTGAACTGTTGTAATGTGTCCGAAAAAATCTGGCTTAACGCATCTATGATATTGTGCGTTAAAAACAAAAGACTGTCAATGTGTTTTTCATATTTTTGACTTCTCAGCTAAGTGCCTCAGCAAGGGATCATTATGGCAGCTCACAGTATGCAAACTACAGAGGGCTTCAGTGAGATCTTCTCTGTTAAAACTCCAGTGATACTGCAAAGCACAGATAAAAGTGTAAATAAGTAAATAAATAGATAGATATCAGGATATAAATCATAGAGATTAACTTAAAACTTGAGAAAATAGCCCTTGTAAATATAAAGCGAAGGATATCTCCACTTCAGACACTGTAAACTGAAGGACAAAGCAACATTCCGTTAACACAGGTTTAAAATACTCCAATTTAGATTACAGAAGAGGAGAACTATATGCACAAGAAGCACCAGCGTATATTTTTGCTTTAATCTAATGATGGTGAGAGCTTTCAAATTGATAGCCAGGAAGGTATTTGTCCCCAGAGCAAACAAGAGCCAAGTATAACACAGGTAACAGCAATGCAGGCCACGGTACCAGTCTGCAAACAAGCATCAGCCTAAGCAAAATAGATTGCCAAGTCCCAAAAGTACAGTTCAGTTTGCACTGTCACTCATTCAACTGCTGACTCTGCTAACATTGCTGGGGAAAAGGGAGGGGAGCAACAAGTAACATGAAGTACTAGAAAACCTACTACAAAACCCCCTTGAAGCAGATACATTTCTGTTGTGAAAAGAGGTTGAGACCAAAAGCACATCTCATGCAAGACACAAGGGGCATGCCAAAGTTCAACTGAGTTGAAATAGAAGGTATTGCACCACACAAGCGTGTACAGGTCATTAAGCATCCAATGCAGAGAACTGACATCAGTGGGATATATGTAAACTAGACTACTACCCTGTGAGTTGAATTCAAGTCCCCTGCCAATATATGGATTTTTCTTTCCAAGTAATAGACTACACAATGGGACTGAAGGATCTAGAAAGACAAAGAGCATCACAGAATGTAAATTACCGAGCCAAAATACCTAAGGCAGGCACAAAAGGTGTTTCTGCTGCACATTCTCTCTCTCTCCTTCAGAAGGGGATAATAGCAAGCTGGAGCAGAAGAACAGTTGAGATGTACAAGCCGACAGGAGCTTAAAAAACCCCTGAAGACCAAAGAATGAGCAGGAGCAAGAACAGGAATAGTAGAAAGGGATAAGGGTTGTGGTAAACATACAGCACCCTTAAGAGAAAGTATGCCTCATGCCCATCTAGTAATAAGTGCACCAAACCCTGTCCTTTATTTACTACATATGCACATATCTTTGACCTATATTTTGAAAGCCATTAAGAATCAAGAATAAGGACAAACAAAAATAAGAAGAGGAATGTTTTTTTGTTGGTGGTGTTTTTCCCCCACTTCTCTTTTGTGTTAAATAGCACAGCCTCAAGCCATTCCTTGCAGTTGCAAACATGTTCAAATGAGACCTTCAAAGACTGGAGGCTGAACTCTCCAGGGTGGACACTCTTGTAATCATTAGACTAAGCAGAAATACAAAATTGCTGTAAACAACAAACTTATAAAAGAGAATGTTAAATATCATGCCACCAAGTCAACAGGAAACTGAAGCTATCTTACACACAAGTCATGGTCATGATGCACACTGTGTGCGCATCAAAACGTAGCTTGGTTTCCTTCTTTCTGTTGTTCTCTGCTTATTACTTCGTGTGATGATGAAAGGCAGTAGGGGGAGAAGCAAGAAAACAGGCAGTCGTGGTAAGAACAATACATTCAACTGCCTTTTGCCCTCCTAGCAGCATCAGGAAGACAGAAAAAAACCCATACACAAAACCATATGCTGCAATTTTATTAAGTAAAAAAGGAGGTGAGAACTCCAAAAGAGAGCAGAATCCAGAAACAGCAGATTTTGTATTAAACAATCACTGTATTCATTTTTAAAGGTGGAGCTTTTTCTCATTATAAATAATCTGAAGAGTACAGCCCTTTAGCAGGCAATAAGGTATGGCATGCCTGCTTGCCTACACATCCTCTCCACTTAGTAAATCATCTCCTAGTAGATGAGATGGAGCAACTTTCACTTTTGTTCCAAATATGTAAAACTTGCTGTAGATGCCACTGTGCATCCCAGCTGATGACTAATAAAAGAAACAGATGAATTTTCTCTTCCTTGAACTAAATGAACAACTAGATTTTTGACCTGTGATTCCAAAACGAATGGTTGTGTGACCAAAATATCTAAAAGGCAAAAGAATACTGCATGACCACCGGGTGTAGGGCAGCATTACAGGATTAGCTGCAGCCAGCTCTACTATATGTAGAATGATGCACATGGGAATTTTTTTTCCCCAGTGACATAAAAGCCAAAGTGCATTAAATGATAAAAGTTCTCAAAAGAATGCCTGCAAACATAATTAAGAGTATGTTGTGTTTTGACTTTCTAATGTCTTTAGCTAAGAACATCTTAAACTCTTGAAATTAAGTGAGATATATTCATTTAAAAACAAAGAGATTAAATTAGAATTAATAATAAACTTGCTGCTTGCAAAACCGCTGCTTTATAAACAGCATATTTACTAAAAGCATGTTCCCAAGAGCCTTGTGTTCCAACTATTACACTTTTCTTTACAGTTGTATACTCTGAATAATAAATTTGGGCTTAAGGAGCTTCTACATTTTGTTGTGCCCAAGATCTAGGCAGTCATATTACATGAAGCAGTGTACACTTCTAATCCTAGGCTGCCTGCCTAAGCATCACTGTAATTTATGCTACTGGCATTTCTTCTGCAGATACTGTCTTAGTGAAGGACAGGGATAGCAGAGGGGTCCACATTCAGTAAAATTCAATTCCAAGTACAAACAGATCTGTATGTGACAATGGGCTGTATTTTGCCTGAATGGGAAAGGCCAAGATATGCTTCTGAAAAACACAGCAGTATGATTTCTCAGGTAAGTTGCATTTAACCTATGAAAAAAAAAAAGAAAGCTCTCAATTCAAGTACTACCTGGCAGAAAGAGAGAAACTAATAGCAATAAAGACTTTGATTAATTAAGTTTTCACTACAGGTCTCACTTTTCAGCAAGCTGCCTGCATTGCTTTACTTCTTTGGGTATTCCTTCTCAGCATATTCACTAATATAATTTAATGCTGATATAATTCGCTTGGCAGTACATCCCACAGTTTTGGCTGAAATAACTACTTTAACATTTACAGACCCCTGCCCCAACAACAAATCCAAATGGAGGCAGCTGTTCTGCTTCAGTGTGGAGCTCTTGTTGGCACCTTGACCACAGCCACAGTATGTCTGAAGTTTGTAAAAAAGACTCTACTATATGGAAAATACCATAATAGTTCAAACCAATAAGGATCTGATTTGTAGCATGATTCCCGCGTCATGTAAGAAGTAATTTCTTTTGTTCAATTTTAAATTCCACTTGACACATCTATTTTTCTGGTATGGTTTAAAAATGTAAAGCTGAATAACTTCTTGGTAAAAGTTACAGCATATAAGTTTCCCACTCTATTCCCAACATTTCTAAGATACTGAAGAATCAAATGTCAGAAGCCAAGTTCCTCCTTCCTCACCTGCTGCAAACACCCTTCAGAAATGTAAGAATAGTGGGTACTGCTCTGCATTTACATTCACACAACTCCTTCTAGGAGTGAAGTTCCTGGTATTTATTGGATCCTTTGATACAAATTCTTAAAACTACCAGCAGAGCAGGTCTTCTGACCTGCCTTTCCATACAAAAACATTCAGTTATGGGAATATCACAAATTATTAAAAGCTGAAGTACTTGAAACTTTTTGTATTCAGTAACTTAGAAGACTTGTAAATAGTGGAACTCATTAAAGAGAGCAGCATTGCTCTACAGTGCACAGACCCAGCTTGGAGAAGAGCACAACACAGAGGACTTAGGAGGGATATTAACAGACATGCAGCAATTTTAAGTGATGCTATAGCATCTGGATTTGGTATTGTATCATAGGGAAATGATTTTTTAAAGGTCTACCAAGATTAGATGCCCAGTTCCCATGGATATTCATTTAACACTGAGCTCTTCAAAGTCCCAGCTCAAGTGCAGATCGTAAGTTGTCGGAGTCACGGTCGCCATGGCCATCCAAACGTAGGGTCTTAAAATGGTAAATGCAATAAGGTATTTGTAACACTTAAATCTTTAAGGTGAAATTTCTCCCAGGGGTCCTCATTTTTTACTTTCATAGGAGTAGGTTTAGGCCAATTTTGAAAGAAAATCTGCTGTAAAACTATCAGTCACATTACCCAGCTGTCTCAGGAATGCAAGAGGACTGGCTTCCCATGTAATAAAGTGATGAAGACTGTGCACCAAGTATTCACATGGAACAGATATGTGATTCCTTTCCTGTTTTCTGATCTCAGTTTCAGCCATAATACACGAACCTCTGTCAATGGAAAGAGGCGGCCCCACAGAGACATGTTCTTAAAGGGAACGGTTAAAATGAAAACCCTGCTTAAGCATTTCACTGGATCACATCCAAATCAAGTCCCAGTCCCAATTCTTTTTGTTTGACAGTTTTGTAATGTAAAATCGAAAACACCTACAGTAGAAATACAATCAAAATCCTTGCTCCTCGAGTATCTGGAAGTCTTTCCTGTTTATAAATAGTAAAAACGTATGTTTATGTAAAGGGAAACACTGATTTACTATAACTGATTGCTTCACAGTCTAATTACTTTTCAACTGGCTGTTCCAAATTAAGATGTCATTGATGGCTTTTTGTGATATATTTCATTTTAAGCAAATTTATTCTATAATAGAGCACATAATAATGGAAAGCAGAGTTCCCACTCTTCTCTCTTCTTTGTAGCCTGATATCTTGACAAGTAAATTAAATTTAGCAGTTAAAATGCTTCCATTAGTAATTTTATTAAGTTAATTAAGGAATCTCTCTTTCTGAATTTTAACTATGTTCATTTCAGCACAACCTCGATTTATTTTTTTTTTTAATTTCATATATTTAGTAACCATTATGGTTTCTGGGACAAACAACTACCCATACAACATTCTTGAGATTATGACAAACTTAAGTAAGGAAAAACCAGAAATCTTTCTTTTTAAAAATGAAACCCTCACTTTATCTCTAAATTTTTTTGCTTTACAAAAAAAACAAACAACCAAACCCAAACAAACAACCAAAAAAGCCCCTCTCCTACTCAAAACTAGGGAGAACATTTGCTATGAGCAATTCCAAAATCTGTAAGCCACAGCAGAAATTACACATCTAGAACGTCTAAAATAGGTAAAGATGTGTAAACCAGTATCAATAAAGTGTGAATTAGATGAATCCTCACCTGTTGCTTAAACCAAATTCGTAACTCCTGGTTCATGGGAAGTCTACCTTTTATATAGTGCTTTACCTTTCATTTACCTTTTTCTTCTTTAAACACAGACAGAGCATGGATATAACCAAACATTATGAGAACAACTGTTCTCTTTTATATCTGTCCTCTCTGAAATGTGGGGCTATAAGAAATCCCCTGTGATTTTCAATTGCCTCCAAAGAAAAGAAGTCTGGGTAATTTATACCCAACTGAATTCATATATTGTAAATGTGAACTAATGAAGTGCTTTATTTTTTCAGTCACCACCACTGCAATATGCAAGATGGCTCTTGCAACATGTTCTGATAGTAAAAAAAATCTAATTTATCTCCTCACCTAAAGGAAGGGGATTTTTTAATAAATAGTCAAACATTTAATTTGCCCCAGGACTAGGGCCAAACTAATGATAATGTCCACTTGACATTCCATGGTCTGCTGAAAAGAACTCTCTACAAAAAAAGTAAAATACAATTATTTAAACCCAAACACTAACCACAAGGAAGGCTGACATTCATTGTATATGACAAGGCCACCCAGGGGCATGGCTCAGCACAGGCAGATTAACATGTACAGATGTAATAGTGCTCCCTATCACAGCTAAACATGCATAAGTATAAGGAAGAAACAACAACTGTGAAGGGCGAATTATTTGCTGTACAAAAGATCAGCTGACGCAGGTATGGGAAAAAAAAATCTCGAGATGGCAATATTAAAATGGAGAGAAATGCTACAGGACTCCTTGATCCAACCTGATCTTAATAAAGGTCAGGCAACACCTGCAGACAGTCCCTGATGTACTAACAGACAAAGCTTGGGAGAAATGTGGTTTATGAGTATAAGGGAGAAAAATCACTCAGATGAAGCAACTGTTTAAGGGTCACACATTGCATTATTTGACTGTGAACTACTTGGACATCTTCTACTCTTTACCATTGGACTGACCAACCTGTAGCACATGAGCCCTGTGTTCCCACATCAGGACAGCATGAGCTGCTCTTACAAATGCATTTCTTCTCTTCTCCGAATCTCTGGCTGTCAGCAGCAGGGCTGCACTCAGTCCCCCATCCTACAAAGGCACTGCTATTGGGAGCTGCTGAACAAGTGTCAGGACTTACTCTTCCTATAACTCTCTGGCCACACACATACACATGTACTATGAGTCCTAGCTGCAACTGTTGTTATGGGAACTATTAAATCGGCACAGCACTTACTCTGATCTTCCAGGTCTATATAGCATCCCTCCAACTTCTCTTCTCTGGAATGTTCCTCACAAGAGCTTTCCAGCACACAGATGACATGACAGTCAGGAAAGAAGTATGCTGGGCCACGGATGAAGTAAAATTGTAAGTCTAAACTACTGCAACATGTATCGCCTCCTATTATGTCACAGCTGGGCTGAGATAAAAATAGTCATAAAACTGACTATTTAAAATCATATTCATACTGTACTGGTGGAGAACTGCCTATTGAGATGTTGATCCCACTTCACAATGCGGTTCCAGAAGCATTAGGTGCCTTTTTGCCAAGTGTTTTGGCTGAAAGATAGCAATGAGGTCAAAACAGGGCAGAATTTCTATACAAACAAGAGCAAACACAGAGACTGTGGGTTTTTTCATTAGTAATGGTCAGAGGACTTTGGATTAAACTTTTCCCAGCATAAATGACTTTTGTTATAAAATTTTTACCTTATAATTTATTTTTGTGGAAATAGAAAAGCCTCATACATTTGCCATTGCGAAAACTTAAACAAAGTTCACCAATTTGCATAAAATCATTTGTTTCATATTTATAAATCAAAACATTTGTGGTTTTCCCCCCATAATTAACAAGTTGACATACCACATTTAAAGCAAGATTTGAGTCATGGAATAAAAAAAACTAATAAAACCAGAAAACACATGAAGTCTTTAAGTCCGTTTTTCCTATATCAAAGCAAAATCGAGTAAAGCTATTATATCATTCCTGATGCATTATTGGCATTTAGAAACAAACAAAAAAATCCCCTACCTACATCTCCAGTGATGGAAACTCTCCACGTTTCATAGGCAAGATAGTTGAGTGCTTCAGTACCCCGGCACTGTAGATTTCTCATGCACATAATGTGAATATCTTGCTGCAAGCAGATTCTATTTTGTCCTTCCCCAGGCTCTGGTTGTGGAAGGCATGTTGTTCCTTTCTTCTCTACAATAGAAATATTGAAGGAGGAAAAACAAACAAACAAACTCCCCTTCCTATATAATGAAGTTTTGTACTTTTTAAGGGGGAAAGGGTGATTATGTCTCAATTTCAAAGGAAGGAAGTGTCGAAACACAAAATTTTGTGCAGTAGATGAATTCCTTGCTACTCCTTTTTTTTTTTTAATGTTTCTAATACTTAGTTACATATACAAGCCTGCAGAACCAACGAACCTCCCCATCTCCATGATTTAACATTAATTAATTAATTCAGAATTTTAAGATTCAGAAGGTGATTTACAAAAGACAGTGATCAAGATACTCAAGTTCTCAATTAATTTGGCCTTGTCCTGGTTTCAGCTAGGATAGAGTTAAGTGCCTTCCTAGTAGCTGGTACAGTGCTGTGTTTTGAGTTCAGTATGAGAAGGATGTTGATAACACTCTGATGTTTTCAGTTG
>JANZLQ010000025.1:3078431-3092497 GCA_026212715.1 Elanus axillaris | reverse complement strand
GGGGGGCAGAAGGCTTCTTCATTGGCACAGTAGATTACTGAAGAGTACAGAGAATAATTACACTCTGAGGCTGAGAGAAAACAACATACTAGATATAGTTGCTGGGAATCTTCTAAGGAGGAAAGTCAGAGAGTACAAGGAACTAGCAATTAAACAGCAAGGCAAAAAGTAAACAAAGGCACAGAGAGAATGATCATGCAAAGCAAAGAAACAGAGGAATCTCCTAACACACACAGGGAAAAGAAACAGCAAAGGATGCACGAAAGGTATTCAGGAAAGCACTGGGTAAGCAGAGGTCCTATGCCAGATTTTGATTTAGGAAGATATATATGCCTTGATGCTGCTTGCTGCCTGATATGCAAGATTTAGAGATTATTTTTAGGAAACACGAGACAATTCCCACCTGAATTTTTTATTTCAGAGTAACATTAAACAATCAACTGCTTCTGTCAGTCAACAACCTGCCGTATCTTTTAAATAAATGCATTTTGAAAGCATGGATTTTCAACATCATTAAATAATGTCTTGGGGGATGGGGAAAGACAGCACTTACATCAACATGATTGCAACTGAACAAAACGTGAAGCAAATAAACCATTTGGCTGCAACTACAAAAAGCAATTTAGCCAGTGGAATTCCATGCTGATTTTCTGCTTTCTTGGACAAGAGGGGCATGAAAACCTGCTACTGACATATAAAACACAAAAGAGCATCTGTCAAAATACTGCTCTCTGATCTTAAACTGGCAGGGTTGCAGAGAACAATTCTGCTTTTAACTAAAGAATGAAACAAATCACTGGTTTCATCAATTCTTAATGGACTTCAATTTCAAAATTAGCAGCAAATGTTAATACTGCTAACTTAGCAATGCCTGTGTATAAAATGGAACAAAGAAAATCAAATTGATGATCTAACAGTAATGCAACTTCTTTGGGCCAGTATTAGCATTTTTGAGTGGTCATGTGAAAATCCTTCCTTTCCATGGCTCAGCTGAAAGCGAGACATCTGTCATGCTAACATTACTAAGCACAGGACAGGACCAAAGGATGTAGGGCGATAGTAAGCGAGGTAACATTAGTCATTTAGTTTGAGTGTAACACAGAAGCATTTGTGCTGAGGATATTAAACATACGTGATCAATATTAACATAAATAATAAGACTATTATGAAGTGGGTACTTTGGCCGATTCTGCAAACGTAAATTAACACTTCAAAAAATTTTTAAAAGTTACAAAATACGCAATCATTGCCAGCAGATTTCAGCACTGTTGCTGCAGCAAATAAACCCAGTATTTTGTAGACTATACCTGGTTTTAAACTTGAGTACAGTCCACAGTCTGAGCAAAACACACGCAAGCTGCAAATAAGCTAGGCCCTGAAATACATATTGCATGGACTGAGGTTTTTTCATTTTGCATTAATATTGCACACCAGGAGTTATTACCTGTTATTTCTTAGAGAAATAAAATAAAATAAATGATCCTAAAAAGCCATTTCATAATAACTATTGTGTAATTTTTTCCTTCAGAAACCTTACAGACTAAGTAGTGAAACATGGACTGAAAGGTTCCAGGATATTGGTGGTATGTAGGCAGATATGAGAACCTATTCTTCATAACTCCAATGTCTCAGAAAGCTCAATTAGACACTTGCTAGTAGGAAATGTATCCCATAAATGGAGTGATGATTTCATAAGAGATTGCAGTTAGGTTTGTACAGAAATGGAAGGCAAAATCCCCAAAGGATATGTTGGCAATTTTGGTCTATCAGTCCAAAATGACTTAAGATCTTGTGTGGTAAAAAGGAAAGGTTACAGCTTTTCTCATTTCATCTTGGGTTTCTGGGTTTTGAGTTTTGCTAACTACTGGTCTTGATTATGCTTACATACCGTTTGGGATGATTGGTCACCTCACATACACCGTATTTGCTATTCTCTAGTTTTATGCCAAATTTCAATGAAAAATTAAAGCAACTTAACACACAAATAAAGACTTCATAGTGATCCCAAAGTCTTCAGACAAAAACCTTTGTGCAAAACACAGACCAACACAAATACTGGTGAAATTAATCCTTCAGTTCATCAATGTTTTCATAATCACAATATTGTTTTTATAGCTATATTTAGAAAACTAATATAAATGGTCATGAACATCAAAGCAAATTCTCAGTTTTTACTTAGGCAAATATTTGCTGATTCTTAATGCTATATTCACCAAGTTGTAACTAGAAATACCTGTGGCAAAGGCCACACCGAATTCCCTACAGACTAAATTTTCACTATAAGGGAATATATATAATAACACATTATGTATAATCTATGTATATGGTGATACATGTCTGTTTATAACAAGCAATATAAAAAGGATTAAGTAGGATTTGTGATAAGGATTTGTGCATGATTTGTTCCAGTTTAGCACTTTTTAGACATTATGACATCACAGTTAATTCCAAACCTCTTGCCGTATTTAACCTGATTTATAAAAGTATCATATTCCCACTTGGGTAGAAGAGAAACGGAATACTAAATATCACAGCTGACACCCTTCCCAAAGGCACCATCAAATATTTCATTGAAGATCTTAAGCTCCAATAACCCAAAATCCCAGCCATTAAAAAACCTTCACACATGAACATATCCACTTACTGTTTCAACAAAATGCTTCTAATATTAGAGCTACAGCTCTCCCATACAAATCAATTCCTTGTTTCACTTTGTTACCATCTATGTAATAAGAGATATTAGAATTGAATGTAAGGAAGATCACCTATTATTAACAGATTGCATTAATTACCTTCCTAATGACATTAATAATTCTGCAAAATAAGGAACACTCAAGACTTCAGGATGGAATCAAACTTTCACTGTGTCAGTGGCAGCCAACTCATACATATTGCTACTGGAGTAGGAAACTAAACTTCAATTCCTTCAGAATGATTGGTGCAATTTCCTGTAACTATTGCAAAGCGTTGCCTCTTTTATCAGTTCACTTTACCCTGTATTTACAAGTATTCCTCTACAGAAACTTCAAGCATTGACTGTAGCCTCTAAGTAAATAAGTACAATTTTCTTCCCTCAATTTCTGCCTCAGTAGAACAGCTATCATGGCAAATCTGCTGTCTAATCACAATAAAAATTCCAGTGAACCACTGAACTATTGTTTCAGTAGGTAGGCAGCAGAAGGAAAACTGTATCAGACAAGTTTTAAATGAAATCTGAAATGCAAGACATTATAGAAAAAAATCATTTTAGTTTGCTGAGAATCAGCACACCCAGCCTGGAAAGAGTATGAAACACAATGTCTCTACTCATACCTAAAATACAGAAAAAATACACTTACTAAATTCACCGCATAAGTTCTCCACATACCAACGCTATTTCAATGTTACTACAGCCCCTTTACACCCAAGAGATGAAAACAGAAATAGCTGAGTATTCAAATGTCTGCAACTGTGAGGACTGGAATTCCAATCACTCGCTTTGTTAGATCTAAGCAAAGCCTGATGATCTCTACACAATACTGCTTCTTGGATTGCATCAAACATTTACTCTGTGAAAGATTTAGATGATTTTAAGTACAAATTTTATCTTTTCAGATCTGAGTCAGAATCAGCAGTACAAACGAGCTGGGTGTTTGGCTGTTGCTGGACTGGTTTGGTTAAGTAATACACGTCTTTAATTGAAAGCAGGGAGTTTGTACTGGTGACACCAATAATGAAATACGATCTTTTTGTTGAAAGGTGTAAGACATAGCTGAAGCTATAAATCTTTAGTCTTTCTGAATGCCTAACTCAAAAGCATGCTTTGCTTTCCCTCGGCTTGCCATCAAACATCCATCCTCAGTAAGGCCAAAGCACACAGTTCTTCCAACGGATACTTCTAAAATATCTTTTTCCACAGGATCTGCTGCAGTGATTTAGGGCTGTCCCTGGATCCTGTATCATTTTCTCCTTTTTCCTTAGTTCACTGATTTTATTTTTTTTCTCCCTAGACTCAACACCCAACAGCACTACAGTTACACGACCTCTCACTCTGCAAAATGGGATTTAATTACCTCAGTGGACATGTGAGCGGAACAATGTAAAAACTTCTTTGGGGGAAGAACTGTACTGCCTCTAGGAAGACGGTTGGTTAGTCCCATATAGGATGCACCTTTTAACATGCCAGACCTACCTGTTCTTCAAGAGACAATCTACATTCCTTAAACGGAAGGCTCATTCAAATTCAACTGCATCATCCCTGAACAGTATATGATGCCTTCCATTCCTAGTATCATTTTAACACTTTGGGTTAAAATATGGAGTTTGGGGGAGAGATGAGAGAAATGAATAGCAGGGGTTAGAACAGAATCCATTCTGTAACCACATATAGGGTCAGAGCAAACACTGTCAGCGAGCTGTCATTAAAACCACTTTTTTTGTTGCTATTGATGGCTATTTTTTCTAATATAAAGAATTATAAAATCAGACAGATGACGTGTGGCAGCATATAAAAAGGAAAATAATTTTAATGTTAAGAGTATCCTATCTTCTCAAGCAAGCAGAATTTGCCTTTTTTTTTTTTTTTTTTTTTACTTAATATTACTCAAGAATATCTTTACAAAATCTGTAACTGTCAGGTGGTATGAATATAAGAAATTCCAGCAAAATTTGTCTCGTTAACAACACAGGTTATGGAACCTGGCCATAAGCATGTGATCTGGAATGGAACTTGGCACTAACATATTTTACCTAGGAGCTTTTTATCTTAGAAAGATACACTCAGAAAATTTAGTTCAGCAATGTGCAGGCTACAGATCTATAAACCCCCAAAAAGCTATATTAGCACCTGAGCTGAAGACACTCCATTTCTACCTGTGTTTGCAGGTGGACTTTGTTGACCAATGCATAGGAAGGCTGCAGCATGAACAAAGCCCTTTACAGACACCAAAGTATCTCCAGGAGAGACGGTACATCTATGAGAATGATTTTTTTTGGTGTCTGATAGGGGCTGAGCTCACCCATGATGAGGATAACAATCCAAGTTCTTTCCTTTATTCAGACACTTCCTTTTTCCAAACTTCTATTAAAAGCTTGCCTAACTGGAGCGTATGTATAGTCCTCTAACAATTTCAGTTTACCAGTGATGGGCCATGCTTCTCTTCCCCCCCCCAGTACAATACTGCCCAAATCCTAACAGGGACGTGAAAGATGGACATTGCACAGCTGAGTAATTCTCATCTCCTCAGGAAATCAGGTTAAAATATAAGTTTGGGGTGCTATTTGTTTCCAAGATGTTTTTCTCTGAAATCACTAAATTAAGTTGGAAGTCCAATATAACAGCACTGCAATTTGTAGTCTTAAAGTTTGAGTTTTAAAGTAAGAGAGAGAACTACCACAAAATTTCTGTGGTGCATGGATGATGAGATGTGTTAAAACTCTAGTTTTATGCATTTATAAAAGCAGTCAAGAATCATTGGCCAAAAATGGTTCTAAAGATTAAAGACAAGTCTGAGACAACAGAACAGCTAAAATTAACATTACAGATGAAAATGTTGTTATATGAACCCTAATGTGGGAAATTACGCATTTCGAGCAAAATCATAAATATTAACCTGCATGAATGAAATTTAGAACTATTCCCTTTCTAAAAAAAACCCCACCATTCTGAGTTACTAGTGCCATTTTCTTTGTTTCCCGTTGTGCTCCTTGGTTGACTCGCAATTCCAGATAAGGTCTGATCCAGTAAATGTTTCCAGATGTAAAGCTCATATTTAATACTCCACCTAGAAGTAAAACTTATTCCCACTAGTTATTGTTTGTATAACCCTTCTGAGTTCATCTTTAAAAAAAAAAAAAAAGTAAAAACCAAAGTCTATATCCATTAGAAAGTTACTAACTTCCTTATTCCCTGTCACAGATAAAGGAACACAGGCCTAGGCTATCAGTCAAGGTATGCAGATCATCCATTTTAGTAAGATAAAGTTCCCACCAAATTCCATGGAACTTGGGATCTCAGCCAGGTTATTGACAATCTGACTCAGGACCAACAGAGAAGGGGAGTGTGGAGTAGAGAGTGACAATCTCCTGAATCTTTCCACTGATCCACAGAAATAACACAGGCTTATATATTTAGTCTATGCCATTGTGCATTACCTACCATCCTATTGTAAATATAGTAAATAGCCCACAAGACATATTAAAGGGACAGAATAAAGTTTTACCCAATTGTTCACCCAACAGAAAAAGGACAGCACTTAGATTACCTACAGTGTTCTTTCTCTGGACAGGAAGTGGTGCTAGCCTTCGCTGGTGTGCAATAGAGTAGATTGCTTTCCATGCCATCTAGCCATCTTTTGGGTATCCCTAAAGTTATTTCTATTTTTTCCTATTACTTCTAAACCTTCCTTGAAACTCAGAGCAGAAACTCAGTGAGATAACAGACACGGTAGTGCTAAAAGCTACTTTTAGAAAACTGCTATAATCAGGTCTACAACACTGACACGTCTTCTGTGTCCCTTTGTACACCAAGATAAGAAATCAAATGAAGCCTTTAAACAGTGGCAAGAAGCATGATGAGATCTCTAAGACTTAACTCTCTGCAAAAAGAATAATAAATTTCTACTGTTATCCAGAAATCCAAAGTGCCTCTCAGATAATTCACCTCTCCCAGACAAGCACAAGTAAATATACACACTGAAAACTGCCTATAAAAGGATGTTCAGGGATCTCAGTAGATTCTTCTTTGTTCTCTTTCCTCTATTTCCTTGCAACAGAATAACTGACGTTTTTGAGCTACATAATTTTGCCTCTTTCGAGGAAAAGAAATCAAGTCTTTTCTCCTAAAAATAATTTTAAAGTTGCTTTATTAATGTAAACTTAAGAAATAAGAAAGCAAAAAAGTAAAGCAATAACACATTCCAGACAGTTTATTAAATAAAATACAAAAGCACCTCTTGGGTGCTGGAAGCATTCATGCTTCAGCCTTGTGCCTTTACAGCGGCCCCGTCATGTGTTAATGATTACATATATTCATTCACTACCAAAAATAGTTTCCTCTAGAATTATGCACAAAGAACATTTGTCCACAGTGAATTTCAAGCTTGGCTAGTCTGCTTGGGTTACAGTTACTCCTAATTTTACAGTGGCAAAAATCCAGAAGTCTACTTTGTGTTAGCAGTTTATCTTTTAATGTCAGAATATTTTATTCATTCATTCAAAAGTTAGGAAAGTAGCAGCACCTAAAAGCTGAAATCTTTACTTTACCCATGGAACCAGTATCACAATATACAGATCACTATACCAAAATCCTAGTTAGCTTATCTGGAAATAGCATTTCTCTCTCTCTCCCCCTCTCTCCCCTGCTGCTTCTCCTCTCATTTTGGTCTCCTTAGGAATCCTCAAGTAGGATCTTCCTGATCACTTTCACATGCCTTAAGAAATTAGTATACGCTATCAATACAGAAACATTTGCAAGCTTAGTAAGTAACAGTTACAAAAGCAGGAGAAAGGGAAATATACAACAGAAATAATGTATATTTTTAATATGTCCACAGTCTTACAAAATATGAGTGCCTCGGGAGGGTGGGGGGTGCTGCACATTTTTCCAAGTACAGACATATATTACATAAGGTGTAAAACATTTTACACATATTTTAAAAGTTAGCTGCATAGAAGCCTCTCGAAGATTTCTCCTGTGTTGCTTTGAAGCCCTCTATTTCCCCCCGCCCCTCTCCTTTTTTTTTGGATGCAGAGAAAAATTGCTCCATTCCTGCTTGGAATCCAAAGGAGAACAGGAAGTAACGTCTGAGCTCCATAGAGATTCATTTTTATTTGCTTACAGGACATGAAGGATTCAAAAACTGGCTTCATTTTTCAGTATCCTTAAAGGACCCAACTTTTTTTTTTTCTTTTTGGCAGGGAGCATGGTTGGAACTTCCAAGTTCAGCCAAAATAGACAATAAAACAGTAAGAAGGCATAATGCCAAAAATGCAAAGGCATCAGCGTCCAGAGCATAATTCCACCCTTTTTTCTCCCCCCCCCCAATGATCTACACAGGAAAATGTAAAAAACAGAAAACTCTCTTTGTCCTAGAATGAACTCCTCATATTTTAAAACAGCCTATGAACATCTCAGACCCACTGGAGACGAGCTAAAGAATGATATTGCTCATTTAAGCTGACAGATTTTTTTTAAATCCATATGTTTTATTGTTATGTTCTTTTGAATATCATACTTTGTTCTGCTTCTTGGGAGAAAACATTTGTATGAAGTAACAACATGTGGTATCTCTCACACAACACAATATGAAATTTGGTTCAAGAGTAGCCTTTTTTCCTCCTCCCTCATGACACACAGTTTTAAATATTATTCTCACTGGAAGTAAGCCTGTGCTAGCCTCTAAGCTAAAAAAAGTCCCAATTAATTTAAAACCCTCATTTTGTTGCAGCAAAACTGATTTTTTAAATTTTATTTTTTATTTGGAGAGCCTAACCTGCAAATAATGCTATGAAAATTACGTGCAATGACCAACAACAGACAAGTAAATCTTCTCTGTGAAGATACGTGCAAATGTTTCCTCACATTTGCAACAGGAAGCCAGGCAGGATGGGTCTGGGGGAAGGTCTGGAAGCTGTATAGCAAAAGTGGAGGGAAAGACAAAAATAGATTTTAAAGAGGATATTGTCTCCCTTACTGCATTAATCCTCATTTGGAATTAGAAGCAAACTATTCAGTGTTTCCTTTCCATCATATAAAATTGAACCTATATAATTTGCAGAAAATATCCAGAAGCCCCACAATGCCTTCTATTAACAAAAGTCAAAGAACTACCTCTGCAAAAGCACGTGTCCAACTCATAAACCAAAAAATGGCAACATAGAGACTATCTCCTTTATGTAAGAAGTGCAAAGCGCACCTGAAAAATATTAACTTTTTCTTTTTGAAGAAAAGAAAGAATAACTATGACACTTGCATGAAAAGCAATTCAAATGCTAACTGAAGAAAAAAGGTGGACTTTGGGGGAGGGTGCAAGTAAGCATTTGT
This sequence comes from Elanus axillaris, assembly GCA_026212715.1. Taxonomy (NCBI): domain Eukaryota; kingdom Metazoa; phylum Chordata; class Aves; order Accipitriformes; family Accipitridae; genus Elanus; species Elanus axillaris. The sequence goes on along the minus strand of JANZLQ010000025.1, from coordinate 3,083,475 downwards.
GAGGCCAAACACTAGCAATCTGTGTAACTGTAAAGAAAAACACAGAAAAGACCATCAAATCACTGAGGATTTAAACACACAGTTTTCAGAGGAACTGTGGTATGAACTCACTTTGACACAGGTGGGGCAAAATGGCACACTGGTCTGAGCTAGTGAAAATACAGATCATCCAGCATGATTAGTAGGAGACTAGTAGAAACAGTAACAGCGGGGTAAAGAGAAAGACAAGAGAAAAAAAAAGGAACAAACCTGAGAAAAGTTTCATGGCATTGACATTTCAGGTTGCCAGGTTTAGAAAAGAAAACGCAGCAGGTATGGTAAATTCAAATACAAAACAGATGGCATTTGCCCAGCCTTGTGCTGATCATGTGAATAAAACAAGGCAAAACAAAACAAAAAGCCAACCAATCAAAATAAAAACCCCAAAACACATCACATACCATGCAGACAATCAGGACAGTAGACCCTGAAAGGATGAAACAATTGGCTGCTACACATTATTTAACAAATCCCTGTAATTTAAAAGAGATGTATGATTGTCTGTTTGGATGCTCAATACACAAGTATTCGCATGAGACATGCATCTTGCTGGTGTCATGTCAAATGCCACATGAAGTTACAAGGACAAAGATCATACAGCATTTGGATGTGGATTTCTAAAATAAATAAAAAAAAAAAAAAGAGAGAAAAAAACCAAAACCACAGTGGAAGCTGACAATATAGCTGGTAAAAAGATATCCACTAGGATGCCTAGGTTTCCAGAGAAAAAATTAGGCTTTTGATTATGGATGGGCTGGACACAAAGCTCTCTCTGCTTTATCTGAATGATCATGATATCTCATGAAAATTCAATTTCAAGTCCCTCATGTATCCATTCTACAAAGGAAGTTCTGCTTCCTGGCTAGACTGTAACTTTCCTTGATGAACGGTAGCCGAGTTCTAGTGGTCTGTTATGAAAATGCACCAAGCAGCACAATTACTGACTCTGCCGTGGCCACTGGAGTTGTGGGACCTTGTTAAATGTGTATCAACACAGTCCTTTGCAAGCAAATGCACACATGCTCTGCCTGCTCTCCGTATTGACTGTGTGCAAGTAAAGCCTGAACACAGCTCGGGCTTGATGCTGTACTGACAAAAGATGTACTGTTTTGAGGCAAATCTCAAACATTTTGCAGTTGTTTCCAACCATAAGGCTAACCCCATTTACAAAAGACTGCATAGAGGAACATTTAAAATTTTCAAGCGTTTTTTTTTGTTAAATTGTTACATCCCAAACATTACTTGGAATGGAACTCCAATCTACCCCATGACTAAATACACTACTCTTCAGCTCTAACCTGGAAATCATACACAAGAAATAACGATGGTCAATGCAATAGAAAGAGTTTGAATCTTCAGGATACTATAAACGCAGTACAACAGTAGAAATGTGGTATATAAACTATTTTAGAGTGGGAGAATATTGCTGCAATACGCTCTAATAAGAAATATCTATACCCTTAGAATCTGTAAATGCAAAGGACAATCACATCCAAAGAAACCGGAGACAGATGCTCAAAGTGAAGTCTCTATTTGCAGTTTGGGTTTGGTGTTGGGAGGTGGGCGTGCGGATGTTCATTTGGTTTCGGTTTTGTTTTGAGGTTTTGTTTTCTCTATTTTGCTGACTTCTAATATACGTACAAACTACATTTGGAAAGAGGCAATATCAGAATAAATGCATCCCTTCTGCAGTAATACAAGGTGAAAGGGCTGGTCTGAGTTCTAGGAGCACAAAAGTAGAAAGAGAGCTGATTCTAGAGCTGATAAATTTTCGCTCAAACAGGACTCAGCATTAGCAGTAACCCTTTGTGTGCTTATTTACTAGTACCACATTCTCTGTTAAAGACCTAAGAGAAAAAAAAAAAATCCCATCCCTGCATCCTCTTTATCAACCTCGTGAACACACTGTTCAAATGACAGCAGAATGGTTAAGTGGCCTAGTGGGCCTACAACCAAGAAAGCAAGCTAAGACCGGAGGAATGGGAATGAAGCCAATTGTCTAGACAGCAGGCAAAAAAACATGCTGGCTAAATTTAATCAGCTGCCTCCTTTATTTTGTAAAGTGAATGGGTAGATTATAGCCAGGGTGACACATAATTTGTGATTGAAATTGCTTGTTTAATTGTAATTTAAAGAGATGAACTTCATCCCAGTTCCATATCCATCATTTTCATACTTGCACATCAAACCAAGAGCCATCTTCAAAATAAACAGCAGCTGTTGAAAGCCCCCAACTTCAGCAGTAGCTCTGCATTCTCCCTCCCTATCTTTATAGATTCTTTTGCTGATCCCCTCACTCACCCCTAAAAGAGGAAAAGAAGTCCTTTTTCAGGCTACCATAAGCTCTCTGCTCTCCACAGAGGGTCTTTTAAGATTCAGACTGGCAGCTTCTTTCTTGAGAAAGAGGCAAAGTTGGCAAAGGACAAATAACGTGATTTACAACATATACTGACTACAATCAGTTGCACAGACTGCAGTACAGAACAGCTGGCAGGACAGTGAAGAATAGTTCTTATTAGAGATCTGCTATTTAAACTCAGTAACTATATCCAAATTTTGATCCAAAGGCCTTAAAGGAACCATGGTGAAATTCTAAAACATTGTGGGGGATAGGGATAAAATAATCTGCCTTTGGTGTTACGGATGTCTAAAACTCTTAACACTCAGTTTAACCCTTCTCTAAAATTTAAGGTGGAATTTGTGATTACAGACCTCAAGCAGTACATCGCCCAGTGGGAAGGAAAACAGGGGAAAAATGGGACATTAGTAATAGTTACAGACCTCAAGCAGAAAACTCTCAATCCCAAAATAAGTGTTAACGTAATTTCAGCTGCCTCTCCCACCACCATTGCTTTGTCTTTAAGTATTGAAATTTCAAAAAAAATCAAGATGAGTTGGTAAGATTATCTCGAATCGTTTAATTTTCATCTAACACATCACTGAAAATCCCCATGGAAATTTTAATGAACTTTTGAATATTAACCAATTCTGTTGTTTAAAACCAGCTTTTCACACTTTGATGCTGCTGCTTATGACAGCAAAGATATCTCTATAAGCAACTGTATACAGAATTGACAAAGTTTTGCTTAAATCTATTTTAAAAGTGTTCAAATGAAACATTTAATCCTGAAATTGTCAACACTATAGAAGTAATAGCATCCTTTTTAATTTATTTTTTTTTAACAAAAAGCAGAATTGCCTTTCATTACCTTCTCAGGTTGAACAAAAATAGTGTATTATGATCCCTTTTTAAAAATAGAGAATGGGATCAACAATAAACTCCTTACCCAATGCGAGGACACAATATAAAGAGTTAACAGCATTACAGGGGTTTTTTTAATCTAGAAAAACATCACTAAAATATATAATCAACACACTAGTTTAAAAAGTGTACTGGACAATGTTTCCTGAGAAATTCTGGTGAGTTATAGCAAGCTTATTTATTCAAACAGCAACAGCTAAGTAAATATTACAGAATATCCACTGAAAACATACTCAAAGTCCATAATCACAAGCACTGATGTTAAAAATTCTATCTCCTGCACTCAGACTCAGAAAACATATATGTATCATGAAATTCACACCACAGTTCAAATAATCGCTATTTCACATAGTAAGAGAAGTGACGGACCAAGAGCTATTTATAGGCTTTTGATCAGATGTCTGTAAAAAACCAAATAAACTTAAGAAAATTGCATCTGATTCACAGATAATCTTGATCAAAGAGATTATACTGAAGTGAACTGCTACAATCACAGCAGGTTCCCCTAATCACCTTACAGTATAAAATACTGAAAAATAAACACTTTTCTGCTCACCAAATGAAAGCATGGATATAATTTATTAAATCAACACAGTACCTCTTAAAAATGCCTGCTAACTCATAACTACAATACGCTAATAACAAAAAATAATTATATATGTGTGTGTTATTTGTATATACACACAAACTCCCTGGTTTAATTTTTTTGATAGGCACAAACATTGAAAGGAAAAAAAAAAAAATCAGCCAGTAAACCTATATGGAATCAACAGACTACTACTAAGTTAACCTGTAAAATACAATACTGCAGATGATTTTGGGTCAGTTTGCAGGCTTTCTATTATCTTCTGCATCAGGGTGGCACTGGGTTCCATGCACATGCATAATGCAAGCCAGCACAGATGAGAGCTGCACCATAGGCAAGAGAAGCTTGGGGGGGGGGGGGGGGGCAGGAACCACATGTTTGCACTAGGAAAGATGCTGTTCCTCAGTGTTCTGTACAGCTTCCAGGATTGATTTACCTCTCAGTCTGGAACAGCTACCATAGTAGATAAAACAAACTTCATTACGGGGCATGGGTTGCCAGTGTTTTATTTAATTCCATATTCAATGAATATAGCAAATAAAACACAGTCATCACATAGAGTAGATTTCATCCTTTGTTTACTAACTTGGATGTATGCAGGAAAACAAAATGAAGAGGCAAAGCAAAAATCTTATGCTCATGAAAGAGCAAACACCTATGCTAGCAACTTTCTAATAACTGTAAATTCATGTCAATGGAACAGATGTAAAAAAGGTAGGGAAGAGAATATAAAGAAATACAAATGACCAAGTACGGCAAACCGATATGTATTTGATTCCAGGATAAAAGTTAAATGAATAGACATGTACTGGCAAAAGGCCAGCTCCTAACGGAACACAAACCTCGTAAGATTTGAGTTCTGTTTTTAATTTCAAACCCATGAACTTTAAGTGGATTTGAAATCAGGCAAAACATGTTCATCTATTCCTAGTTATAATAGGGAAGACAGACTGAAGTCTGGTAAAGCAGAGCATGTGTATCCTGCTTTAAAGATACCACAAAGGAGCAACTCACAGCTGGCAATGCCCGTCCTGGAAGACTGCAAAGTGTACAGGCCTCCTGATTTCAAAAGCTCTCTTTTGTCTGCTTTTTGTTGTTGTTGTTGTTGGTTTTAAGTTTACAAGAAAAGGTTTCTATTCAAGGAGGCAAAGGGGACG
>JANZLQ010000025.1:3067161-3078331 GCA_026212715.1 Elanus axillaris | reverse complement strand
GGGGATGGGGCGGGGGGGAACCTCCTGTAGAATTTCAATGCAGGCAAGCCTAGTTGGTCAGATGCACTGCACAGATTGCAGCAACAGTGTTACTGTAACCACTGTGGTCTAAGAACACAGGATAGACAAATTTGCAGAGATCAGTAACAACTCTTATTAGGCAAACAGAGATAACACGGAAAGAGAAAAAACGTTTCAGGCACATAAGGACTTTTATTGCAGACCTGAAAAGCTCGTGTGTCTGCAACCTCACTTGCTTTTTCCAGTCTCATTATCAGGTCTACTGCCAAGGTATTATTCCTCTCAGCAAACTTTTTTGAACAAATATATTTTTTTTAATTATATGTAAAATTTCATTGACATTCGGAAGCCCAGAGCAGGCTTCACAACTGAATGGCAAGAATACCGTTAGTTCTGGCTCTGACGATTGTGCCATAATTTGGTGCACCGTCTTCCTTCTTTTCACTGAGACGTCTCGCCCTGAAAGAGCATATGACACATTCTCTTTGGACAGAACATTATCACCACGCTTGGAATTAACTGAGAAAAGCAGATCAGAAGAAGCTATTGCTGCAGTTGGAACCTGCTACAGCCTGATGTCCCATGTCATCCATACCAGGTCTCTGGAACACTACATTCCTCTCTGGAGTAGCCGGTGTTCAGTACGAGTAATGCAATAGTGCACAGTGGCTACTGCCCTAAGCAGAGAATACCGGAACTGTTAATGACAAAGAGGAGCATGAAACTCATTCTTCAGCTTTTTCTTCTTTCCAGTGAGCTCAATCAGAGCAAATTCTTTGGCAAAAAAAAATAACAAAAAGATCCAAGAAATCAAACATAAATCTGGTAATCTGCCGAGAGAGGAAGAGCAGAGGGCAAGAGAACTGGCAGGCTTTATTATTAAATACACTTTGCGTTATCCAACAGATCCAAGATTAACATACAGAGATTGGATTCTATACAGGAAATCTATTGTACTGACTGCTCTCCAGTTATATGTATTGATGATTTCGGAAAGTTCGAATGCCTAACTCTGGATGCCTCAGGAATAAACATGAATAAGTTTCTATTTTCTTCTTTGAGACAGACTTAGTCAAAATTTTTCCATGGAAGCTGTTTGTTCCTCAGCAGTGAAACAGGTTTTCAATTTTTTGTTTGGTTGGTTTTGTTTAGTTGGTTGGTTTCGGGGGTTTTTTTTGCTTTGTGAGAAGTATCTGCTTTTGGATGCTTTCTTGAGATGTAACCCAGCTAGGAAACCAGGCCCCTAGAGCAAGTAAGTTTATTTTTGTAATCAAAACCTGAAGTTTTCAGTTTTTCATTTTAAAGTTGTAATTCTGTTTGGTGGGAACCCTTTTCTAGTGAGACCTCTTTTTTGGGCATTTCCATGCAGGGAATCCCTTCAGAATTCCATAACATTGGTACATTTTAGCACTAAGATTTAGATTTTGCATGTGTAAACCATCCTTTTTTCCAGTTTTTCAATTAAGTAGAATTTGCAGAAAAATAATGATCACACGAGATCACAGTCTATTCTGACCTTGTTCAGAGCTAAGTATGCTTAGTACTTGTGAACTTGCCACATCAGTCATTGGCCTTCCTGCTCAAAGGGAGCTCAACGAGAGAGCTCAGGACACCGCGGTTTCTAAATACAGGACCACCCTATTTTCCCCTCACAATCAGCTTCGTCTCACTGCATGGTCCTTCTGTGAACCAACAAAAACCTGCAGAAAAAGGGCTTTCCTTGATACATTAGTTTAGTATTTGTAACTGTAAAGACAGTTAAACACCGGAACTGATTGCCTGGAAGGCCTTGGACTTTTTACCACTAGATGTTTCGAGACAAACACTGACAAACTTACTACTGAAGCTGATTCTGCTCTGGGTGACACTCAAATGACAGTTTACACAATTCCTCAGCTGTGTTTTCATAATTCTACAACAACTTGCTCCAACTGACTGTAACAGAGATTGAACAATGATTTCATATCCTAATGTTTATGAGAAGTGTACCAGGTTTAATTCCTTGACAATTAAAAATAGATAATATTTAAAATAAAGAATAAATGTTAATCCTGATTAATCTCTCCACTTTTAAAATCAAGAAAATCTTAAATTAAGGTCTTTTAACCTGCAAATCTTTTCTGTGTAATTTTTAAAAGCCTGCTTTTCACTATTTCAGCCGGAAACAAGTGCTCCTAGACAGAAAACACAGTACCAATCTACAACCAGAGCTAAGTGTTTATGACAAAAGTGATAAATCCCTGAAAAGAACTGACTGATAACTGAAGTGCTGCCACAAACTGCTCTGTAGCAAAATGAAAAAATAAGCAAATTGCTTTAGACTTGAGAAAATTCAATGCCTAGAAAATCTGCATCTAATAAATAAATTTCCTTTTAAACCTTTTACATAAATACAGCAAGATTCAATGCTAAATAAGAAGCAGGCCGTGTTAAATTTAACAACTGACTTTTTAAAGTAATGATTTCCTATTTTTCCTACATTTTTAATGAAATAAGCAGCCCTTATATGCTAGACATTCCAGATTTAATTAATTCCAGAGATATTTAGATTAATTTCCTCCCTGGGAGAATACTTTCAAGACACTGATCAACAGATTCCTAAGATTAACTTGAAGAACTACATTCATCATAAGCACTTGTATCTGTTGTATACAATTTCTTTTTATGTGAAAAACAAATACATGAAGTATAAACATTTTTCTTTTTCTTTCTTGCCTCCCCAAACTTACAAATCAGCAAGTCTTTACACAGTAACAACTGCAAAACAGCAACTGAAATTGTGAGACATGCCTACTATGAAATGTAGATTAGAGCATTAATTCTGCTAGTTGGCTACAGCAATATGCACTTCCAAGATGTTTTTCACATTTAGTCAACAGTTTTGTGTGATTTTATACAGTTGCAATGCCTCAACTGGATTTTTTTTAAGGATCGTAATCTTGTTCAATGAGACGGCACTGATTAATTTCAAAAGGACTCCTTATATGATCAGATTTACTTGGCTGTGCTACAGAAGTCAGCACCTGGAGTTCCAGCAAGTACTTTCTACTCAGTTTAACATGCATTATATATCATTAAAAATGGATAACCACACTGGTTCCATAGCCATAAAACTTATAAAACTGCCTTTTATGTCCCATAAAGCAGATCTGTGGGTTCCCAAACTTGCAGTTGAGTACTAAGGGGGATTCACAAGTAACTCGCTCTGTTTTGTGACATAACGAGAAAGTGGCTCTCAAAGTAGTTTCAATCATCACAACCCAAAAAGAGTTTTACAATAACTGCTTCCAGCTTATGATATTCCACACTTTCTAGACCATTCATGTAATGGAGTATCTACTCTAGCCCTCTCTACCTAGTAACACTGTTAGTTTGTCTGTTACCTCAGGACTTTCATTCCACCCATGTAGCCATCTTTTCTTCTTAAGAAACACACCACTTCTTCCTGTCTACAAACCTTCCCCTCCTTCAAATTCTACACCCTACAAGGTATCCCATGTTTTCACCTTGTTTGTAGTCTTCTCCTTCTCTTGCACTCCTTGATGTTTTTCTTTACTGTGCCCTTTTTCCTAATTGTGCTTACACACGCTTAAAGTTTGGATAAACTACAAGGAGAAAATTATCAGTAGTGTAAACAAAAGTGGTAATACAAAATTTAAAAAGGCATCAGAATAGATCACAATGTAAATAAGTGCTACAGAGAAAGGTGAAAGAGAAACAGGGTTTGCCCAAACTGAAAATAGAAACAGATTGCCAAAAATGTCACAGTGAATCCACAACTGAAGTGGGAATACAGGTTACACCTTATAATATACAAACCAAGGCTCCACTCCATCTCTCAGACAGCACAAGCAATTGCTGCAGGCACAGAGACCTAGAGAATTCAGTTCTTTGGTTGCCTTACTCTCAGCTCTCCTTCAACACCGATCTGTACAAGTCTTTCCATGCTTAACTGCTTCAGCCTTTTTTACTAATGCCCACCAACGTTTTTGCTTTTCATGGTATTTACTTAGCCATGGGACTTACATGTTTCTTCCCAGTGGGGGAAAAAGAATGAAGCATCATCTTCACTATATACCTACTAATGGAGTTAAATGCCATCCTGCATACTGGAGGATTCCTTAATACATCACTTCTGGGTCATACAACATATATGCAACTAGAACCGTGCAGTAATTGGAGAATTAGAAGACCAGGTAGCAACTGTAACTAAATAACTTAATGTCATATTTCATGACCTCATGAACCATCAACTGTTCTAGCAAAAAAAAACACAAAAAGCTATTATCTTCTCTTATGTAAAAACCCCAACATTATTCCTTTTTCTGTCTTCTCAACCTCCAACATTTTATGAAAAGTGCTGCTCTTAGGCCAACAAGACAACAAATTTAAATTTAAACAATGCATACGTCAAATGAGGGAGTGAAACATTTCAGTTTTATAACAAATGATGCCATTAGTATTGGAAAAACAGCCATATTATTTTCCCTTCATTTATTTTAAGAGAAGTACAATACACTGCAAATATCACTCCTGCAGAAGCAAAAAATTAGGACTAATATACAAAGATTTGCTAGGGAAAGGGGTGGATGCAGGGGGATGACAGATACACACAGCTCAAAAGGCAAAGCCATTAAATCCAGCTTACAAGAATCAGGTGTTTGGAATTAAAAAGAAAGTACAGGATTTCAGCATGTTTTTCACTAAAAAGAAAAAAAATTTCTCTCAACTCTCCCTCACCATAGAAGACATTTAGAAGATGTACAGCCCACTGTTAGAATTGCATTCTATATAGCTTGTGATGAAAGCGTGTGCCCTATTTATTAGGTGCCACTCAAAGGATCTCATGTTCTACTGCTTTTGTACTTCAAAACTTCATTATCATATGAACGTGTACAAACAAGTTTACACATAGATATTACAGCATACAGCCACAGTACAAGTTTTGATGCAGCATTTGGTGCCCAGGATGTGCTCATGAAAGAAGTTATGCCACTCCCCAGGAATTTTTGCATACCTATTTCACTAATTATTCCAATGACTTGTGGGTAGAGACCAGTTATAACTTTTCTTACACACCAGCAAAATAAATAACAATGCTATTTCAGCATCTGAAAGTTATTTTAACACTTCTGAAAGGTTACAGAATGAGAGCAAAAAATATGGAAGCTGTATTTCTGTATTCACAATGTATTCCTAAGAAGCCAACATAACCCTCAACTTCTTTAAACCATTTCAACACTTCAACACTTTTGCTGTTGCAAAGCAAAAAAGGAGTCTGTGGATGGTGTATATGTACCCACTTTATCTCTCTTTGTACGCTTCTTCCCAGTATCTTTAGTTAGGGTCTAGATAACTCAGTTTCTGTCCAAGTTATCTAAGCAGAGGACAGCCTTCACTCTTGGCACATTATTCAAATGCAATGTTTTTATAACCTCCATTAGCTGTCACGCTTCTTGAAAGTGAAAAATGTTACATAAATAGGACAGCTGAGTGCTGGATTACAGCAGAACTTTGTCAGTATATATTGTTAAGCAATCATTCATTGCTAGGCATGACATTCCTACTGAAAGGATATTTTAGTTTATTTTAACGGTACACAGAGAAAACTAGAGGAGTCAAAACACTGAAATTACCAACATTGACCTCCACTGAGAAGAATAGGGCAATGACTGGCTAACAGAGCCATGATATACAATGAAAGCAACTATTTTAAGCTCATCAGGATGACAATTCTGAAAAGTTTAAAAGAATTTTTCATAACTTAATTCTGGGATGTAACAACAACTTCTTCTAGTGTACTGTGTGGAAACCAAGCAGTATTTTTTGCTTGTTTCTGCACAAACAGTGGCTTTGCTAATACTAATGTGGCACCGTTTCCACATACAGGCTTCGAATAACCAACGTGTGCAGCCAAAGCATGCTCGCTGAGCTAGCTCATGAAAAACGTCAATACATTTCTATCCATATTTAAAATCAACTTTGAGGATAATTTTGTTGTTGCACAAGCAAAGCAGTGATAAATTAACACATCTTGGGCTCAGAAAAAATGACAGCATTCAGGTTTGAGAACATGCATTAAAATACCATTCACCATCAAAGTATTGCAAAAGAAGGATGCTGCCTGAGTCTTGGTAACAGCAAGACTCAGCAAACTGACTATAGGTATCTGGTTTTTAAAAAGTCTTACTGAAAACATTTAAGCTAGCCAAGACAATTTTGACACAACCAGGCTGGAGCAGCTACGCCTAACATACACCTACGTTATGTTAGCAGAACAGAAGGGTGATAGCCTTTGGCAAAGTTAAAAACAAAACAAAATAGAACAAAACAAAGCAACTAACTGACAGTGAGTTAAGTTGGTAATCACTTAACTCCAAACAGCTGTAGCCAAGAGCACGCGTGACCATACCTTACATCACTAAGATAAACTCTACTGGGACATCCTTCCTTTTCTCCGCTACTGAAAATGGTTAGTGGAAACTCCTTAGATTTTAAAGGAAGACTGGTGAATGAAGCTTCCCCTTTACATTAGTCCCAATACAGAAACTGATAACTGGCTAGATTCTGAGGGAAGATAGTGACCAATGTGAACAGAAAAAATCAATGCTTGACCATCTGGTTTTTTTCCTCATTTGTTAGAAAAAACTCAGTTCCATCCTTAATGCAGATACAGATGTTTTCTTTAGGAACTAAACAAAAGGAGGCATATCACTAATAAAAAGAGACTAGCAAACCAGTAGCTGGATCTTTAATCTATACTCCATTGTATTATTCTATTCAGAGCCTCTGGTTTTATCACAGGCAGCACAATGGAGAGCTGCCAGCAAATACAGGTGGCATTAACAGCAGTTAAGACTGCTGGTTTGCTGTGATCATGCATACACAGTAGCTAGGTGAATTCTTTTTATTTACAAGCCAACCAATAGTCAGTACTGATTTTTTTTTTGTGCTAAGCTTCTGTGTACTATGTTAAAATACCAGCAAATGATATTAAGAAATAAAAGGAGAAACAGCTATGAGAGCAAGCCAAGTTGCTTGCATTTTGAAAATTAATTTGAAAGTTAGAACTTTCATGTTCCTTCTTCCCTCATCACTTTAAAATATCTTGGATAAAAATTTTAAGGTTTATTTTACTGAAAGTATCAGGAAGTATTAGCAGACATTAAGAATTATTTACAAAAGAAATCACACATCCTGCAATCTTGTTCAGCTATACAGATCTTCTCCCTAACAACAGAAATGACTCATGCCAGTAGTCATGCACTCATCAATATACACTCTTTCACTACTAAGCCACAAAAATGGACTTGTGAATCAGTTGTTTTATGCAAGACAAACTATTATTTGGTAGAATAATGTAACAAGCCACAGTGGAGGTTCTGGTAATGCTGCCCTCTGACCACAAGTTTTGTTTTTTTTTTTTAAACAACAGTAATGACCTAGACCAGCATTTCTCATACCTGAACTACAACTCTCAATGAAGTAACAGGAAGATTCAAAGGGTGGGAGTCATAAATAGGTAGGGGAAAACTTAATTAAAAAATTAAGCTATTAAAAAATAACAAGAAAAACAATAAAACCAAATTACCCTGATTTACAGCTGGAAGCAGCTCATTTCCTCCAGGGGAGTCAGAAGCAGCTATAATTATCAGCTGCACATATTTACATTAGCTAGGGAACTACCAGCTCCCTTAAACTGCTGGCAGCAGCTCAGTTCCTCCCAGGCAATATATAGAGTGTTTACACCTGCAGCTGATAATTACAGCTGATTTTCATGCCTTTTCCCCCAAACACCCTGAGGAACTTAGCTGCTGCCAGCAATTAAAGTAGGACAGTAGTAAATTTTTCCTTGGGGATTGCATAAAAGCAGATGAGCCCAAACAGCGTTCACATTTGCAAGAAGTTTGGGAAACACTCATCTACCCCATCCACTACTTCATCAGTGAAGAAAATATGTGTTAATTAATACAATTAAATATGCCTGAAACTAGGACCATGCTATTTTTCAAGGTTTATAAAAAACTCTTCTGTCTAGATGTAATAAAGGCATACAGTAATTCAGGGCCAGAAATCACACAGCTATTCAAACACTACTTACAGAAGACTTCAATTTCATACTGCTTTACTTCATTCTGCCTGAGCATATGATCTAGTAAAAACATTATGTCCCACTCCTCAAGCCATCGCTGTATCCGAGAACCCATCCAATTCACAAAGGTGGTATAATATAGTCCCACTGTAGGTACACGGGGCATTCCTGGAAGATTTCCCTACAGGCACATGGGGTCACAGGATTAGAAAAATCATTAAGCTTCCAAAAATGTGCTCTCCACCCACACTAAAATTTGGCTTAGCTTATTGAAATGGAAAAACATTCTGTGCTGGCTGCTGCCTGCTTTGCCACATAGAGTGGTAAATTTTCAGATGGTGCTGTTATGTAAGGGGTAATCCTTCCCATTTGTAAATGAGAATATCCCTACCTTAATATAATAAAAGTATATGCAGCAGTAAGCCACTTTTGGGTGAGTGGGCAGGTTTATGCTGTCTAGCAATGCTGCATGTCCTATTTTTATGCTATGAATTTATTGAGGCATCATTCTACATAAATGTAGATTCTTCCTCCTCTCTGCCCACCAGAACACTCATTATGAAGGTACGCATCTTCCTCAAGACTGACATTTATTTTTTAAAAAAATTAAAATATTTATTTCTGATACAGAATACGATGTTAACTATACCCTCTGATAAGCCTCAGATATACTACACAATATGCAAGATGGAAAAAAACCCTTCACAATAGATATATATGCATCATAATTAGCTTTAGAACATCAAATCACAATTTTTTTTTTCTCCCCAACTGTTCTGCAAGCAATTTTCTCCCAATCCCATCCTTCTCATGCATTCTTTCAACTTAAAAAAAGAAACATTTTCCAGGGGATCTCTTAATCATGTAGTGGGGCAAAGGTGTATAGCACTATCCTATGGTTTTGGACTTGCTTATTTTCTATGAATGGGGAAACACAGCGTTAGTCTGACAATTTCCAGTTCTTCTCTGAATTTTACGTTATTTATATACTGTAAAACAGCTTTTAAAAGAAAGAATCACCCATGTACAGTCTCAGTATGAAAATTCTGAAAATCTAGTCAAAAGAATAACGGCAGGGTGGTTTTATTTTTAAAAACCACTAGTTATTTTCAGGTCATTTAATTTTACAACTTCACCTATTGCTTTTGGAAAACCTATAGATTTCAAAAACACATACAACATCACATCTTCCAGTTTCTAGGCGCTTACCAATTATATTCAGCTAGGAATGTGCATCTGTGCCAGAAATAAAACTCAAAAAAAAAAAATCTCTAAGCTTTCTCTTAATTTATTTTTACATTTAAACTAGTTCATTCCATAATTAAAATATGTTCTTCGCTATTCTTTTTACATTATAACACACTGCATGATTACTGTACTTTCCAGTGGATAATTGCATAAACAGACCTACTGCAGAGCAGACGTTGATGTAGCGGAGGCTGTAACCCCACATTCCGCACAAGCAGCCCTGTCCTCCAAGCTGTCATGGGACAGGGAGGCATTCCACGGCTACACCCCCTTAACCATTGCAGGTCTGTCAGCCCCAGGCACCATCCTCTACCTTCACTGACATGTAGTCACATTTTTTAATAGTCATTTTTGTCATTAAAAGCCTACATTGAGACAAGGTTTCATTAAACTGCCTCCCAGCAGGTAGAGAGTAAGCCTCAAAACTGTCTGGTGCCCAGTGTTTTGTGAAAGGATAGCTAACATGGACTTTCTTGCAGCAGCTCTAACTTACAGGTTACAGGGGCCAGCTACCTCAAATTAAAGGCATTATAGGTCATAACATGTTTATCTGATGAAGTCAGAGACAATGTGCAAATTAAAATTCAAGTTAACTAGGAATATTTGATCAGAACATTTAGAAAACATCTGCAAAGCAGTTTGAGGTTACTTCTGAGTTACATTTAAGGTCATTCAAAATTTAGCACTAAAGCAAAACCATTTTGAAGTGGTACATACATAACACGTAGATCACTACTGCTACTGTAACACGTATGAACATAGGTTACCAGCATTCTACACCATGTAAGGGATCAAATACTGAGAAGTTCATAAAGTTTTACAAACTAGTAAATTGGCATTACTTTACATCCATTTCTTCATTACATAGGACTAAATAAATAAAGACGGATCAGAGAGGGACAGAAACCACATAGTATCCACAGTTAGGCTAGTTCTGGAACAGGTATTAACGACAGAGCTTAGGAGAGACATCATTACTGAGCCCCACAGAACTGAAAAAGTATTTTTTGTTATTGAACCTATTCTGTGAGAAGGAAAAACAGATCAAAACCAGACTTCAAAATGCACAGTGAAGTCCCATTGGAGACAAAAAAAAAAAGGATGGGGGGGAATAGAAAGAATGAATGAATCAGAAAAGAATTACTCCTAGACTGTTGGCAGCTACTTGGGAGTTAGAAATACGTTCAGATTTATTAATTCAAAGGGCTGCCTGAAGAGGGAGAGATTAAGAAAAAAGTGAAAATTAAATGTCATTGACAATTAATTCCTCTCCCTTTTCCCTCTCCACCCTACCTGGCGAGTCAAAGCTCAGAAAGAAAGTCCTGCTTCTGATCAATTAGTCTATGACAACCTTAACTTACCTAAAGCAGGTAACCAGGCCATCCAGAAGAGAAAAACGACTCCTGGCTGTCACCCTTGCCACTCCCTAATTTCCCTAGGAAAGGATGCCACACACATCTATTTGATCACCTGGCTCAGCCTACACTCCTACACCTACCCCCCATCACACACAGCTCCTTCACACCCCCCTTCTACTAGCAAAGCCCCTTCCTTTCGCCTTCCCTAGTCTTCCTCCCAGTCCCTTTATCCCCCTTCCAGCGGGAAGGGAACACCTGAGGACACAGCCTTCTCCCCCCCCCCACTCCCCCAGCCATGAGGACTGTGCCGCAGCCTGCTTGCTGCTCCCATCTGCCCCTTCCCTCCCACGGGCCTCCCGCACAGCCCCTCTCCAGAGAAAGACAAGACACCTTCCTCTTATACCTTTATTTTTTTAAGGGGGGGGGGGGGCGGTGTATTTTTGTGTCTGGG
>JANZLQ010000025.1:3046720-3062180 GCA_026212715.1 Elanus axillaris | reverse complement strand
ATAAATTTTTCATTTAAAAAAAAAAAAAAAAAAAAAAAAGAGAGATATAAAAAGAAAAAAAAGAGAGAAAAAGAAAAAAAAGAAAAGTGTGGTAGATAATACATTTAAAAAAAAAAAAAAAGCCAAAAGAGAAAGAGACTTTCACCTTTTAAACCAGTCCTGCAGATAGAGTATTTTAATCATACGTTCATTTAAAACCAGAAGCTGCTCTCTGACTACCAACTAGAACACAGACCTCCCCCTTAGTGCCTTAAACACCATGTTATGAGGTCATTCTCAGTCTTTGTTTTTCCATCTCTGGTCCAGGGAGCCCCTAATTCCCTATGTACCTGCCAGTGTTTCCAAGGAAACTAAGCAAGCAAAATACTGCTAATTTCTGAAGCAGCAATCAGGGCGAGTTCTATGTTTGCTTTGAACTTGACCTGATGTCACCCAACACTATGGAAAATGGCCCAGAAAACTCTTTCGGTTTATGCCTTTGTTTTTTTTTCCTGACTTGCTGTCTATTTCAGAAGGAGTAAGAGAATCTTCATCTATTAATTTTTGGAAAGGATCAGTTCTTAATCCCCAGAATGATGAAGCAGAACAGAACACAGTCTGTTTATACAATTTCCTAACATTCCTAAGAGTTTCTGCATATATGTACACATGTGTATGCTTTGCTACTCTCTTAGGGCCATTGGTAAGCTGAGCCAAGCAGGTGGATTTCTACACCTCTGAAAAACCACAGGTATTGAGGGGCCTCAGCAGGCTATGAAGGTCCACCTGAGTAGATCCGACTGCACGGTTGGGGTCATAGGTCCAGCCTGACTACCTAGACTTCTCCAGCACTGCTTTCATTCAGCCTCCAAGGGTTGAATCACTTTGAAACCTACTAATGCAAATAACAGCAAAATCACCATCTGAGGTCTTGGTAGGTTTATAATAAACCCCATCCTCAGCCTTTTTAATCCTACCTTTGAGTTGGCTATGTAGATAAGCTGCCCAGCAAATGATCCCAATAGAGCTCACAATCTATCAAGATTCCTGGACACAAAATCAGAACTGAAAAACTTTTCTTTAAAAACCACCTGCAATTACAAACAAGTACATAGAAATGTTAAAAAAGTTACCAAAAACTAAATTTCCACAAAAATCAGAAGCATCGGTTCTGTGGCTGCTACAGTCATTAACTATTATGCATTTGGCATGATTCACAACAGTCAGCACACTGCTAAACTGATTATAACTGGATCCACTTCAATGTATATTGTCACAAGAGGGACTAGAGTATTGCGGCCCATAGGAAGGTCACAGAGATTAAAAATACACCAAAAGCATCAGATTTTCTAACTGCTGCATAAGTAAAGATCTATATGATTTTCATCAGTGCTGACGTGGAATCAAAGGGAGCCAGAAGATTAAAACTGAGCATGATTAAAAATGTTTGCACAGACATTGCTGGTTTATTTTTAGTATAAGAGGACAATAATATAGTGACCACTGGCTAATAATCCTACATCATAAGCAGATATTGAGATTTCTGTGTTAATTTAGTATCTTACAGGTCCAACTCAAGTACGACTTTCAACTCGAGGGTATCAGCAATGAATAGGAAAATGATAAAAGCATCACTACTTAGAGAAGAGAATGTAAAAACCTGCAGCTAGATTAAAAAAAACCAAAACATTGCTTAACTTTTCAGCAAACAACATAGTTATATGTATTAAAGTGGCAGTTTATTTTCCCTTCTACACGATGGCTTAAACCAATCATCTCAAGAGTTAAGGCAGCCAGAGCAGAGCATTGTATAGTTGGTTAGATGTGATACAGTAAAAGCTTGCATCACAAGGCACTCTCTTTTATTTGCTAAACCAAATCTGTATCATGTTGTGGCAAATACTGCACTTTCAGTTTTCTAATTAATCGGCTGCACAAACAGAAACGGTATAAATGCAGGCATATGTATTAGATTATTTAGCATTCTTCCATTTTAACATGCCAGAGCAGTGGTACTAACACACATGCAAGAGGCTTTAAAAACGTGATATTTTTAACCTGGCAGTATTAGTTTAAGGGCTGAACAACAAAGGGGGGGGGAGGCAAGGAAGGAAAGGACTGACTGTACTGTAATTATATAGCATCAATCAACAATATCCACCAAATTGTAACGTGACTTGGCCTGCTGCACAAGACTGAATCTGCTGCAAACATATTCTAGGCAACTGTGGGAGAGATCTATAATGAGAATTATGGAAACCACAAATTTAACAGGTTTTATTTAGTGCTATCATATTTCACTGCACTAGAAAGCATGAGTGCTTTAAACAGGTGACTTTACCAGGTAAGCACATTGTCAAAACTTGTTTCAATAATATATTTGTTTTTAATAATACACTAGTCTATAATAATCTACAATAGTAACTCAAACTGACATTATCTGTAAAGCGTAAGATCCAATATAATTCAATTAAATACCAATCTAACAATCTTTATGCAAATTACTTTACTCCATCTTGTACATTCCTTTATCTCTGGGGATCATTCTCAATTTCCTTTTCTGTAGCTTTTCTAGCGCTACACTGCATTTTGGTAATATCATCACTGAAGCTGAAGACGATATTTCAACTATTAAGCCTACCAGAAAATTATAGTTAGATTTATATCTGTTTTAGTCATACAACTTTGCTTTCCAATGATTTTTCAAAGTACTTTTCCATAAAGACTAGAAAGTTCAGACAGGACACCAACATTGTTTTCAGTCTATTCTGACTTTCAAACTAGTTTTCAAGTATATTAATAGCTTTGGTACAAGCATGTTCATTAGAAAGAAGGCTGTTAGCACATCCTAGGTTGCCAGACTCTTCCCATTTTAAGTCCCAGTTGCTTATAACTTTGCCAAACATTAAATGCTTGGGCTGAAATTTTCCATGCAATGTCTGTGCCTCAAGCTAAGATGTGTTGGAAAATTTCAGCTAAAGAAATGCAACCATTTCCAAGAATGAGGGTAGGGGAAAAACATTCTGTTTCACTCATGAAAAAAAAAAAAAAAAAAAAAAAGAAAGAAAGGAAGAAAGAAAAAAAAACCAGAGACATTTTCACTGCAAAGATCACTGCCCTGAAATTGGCAGGAAGGAATAGTTTCTTAAGGAATTACACTTTTTTTACTTTCCCTATGAAAATGAACCCAGTATGGGCTCCTTATAAGCCTTTGAAAAATTGTGGCCTATGTGAATTCACTACAACATGGGATTGGAAAGAACTGCCTAATGGACTGAATTCAGTCCCATGCAGTCGTGACAAATGTACAGTAGGTGTCCAGGTCCAAGAGCTCCACAGTCTTGGCATGTGCTCCTGCGAGCCCTTGGCCCCAAAACGTTCTATTATAATGCTCTGTTACAACACACTGAAAACGTGAAGCTTGAGATTAAAGCTGTTATGTCAGTTTGGTATAGGAAGAAAGTGGCAGAAGCTGGAGAAAGAAGGAGGTGGGAAGGAATTGCTAATATAGTCACTGAATAAAATTTCAAGGTGACCCAAGGATCAGACTGCTGGGCAAACAGCAGGCGACAGGGGAGGGCAATAGTCCTTTGCAATTTGATGTGGGGGGGAGATTCCTCCTGACCCCAAGTCTGGACTTCAGTTTCAGCCACAACCATCACTGGCAATGACATCTACGCTGACAAGACTTTCATCTCTGGTCTGGGCATTACTAGAGCGTATTTGTGAACAGAAAACATGGTATCTGTCTCTCCAGCACTTTCAGTGACCCGCTGCTGCTGACAAAGAGGAAGCTGATTAATTCAGAAATCAGAACAAGACCTAGCCCTGCAGCAGCAGCCGCGATGCCTACAAAGGGAGTCAACTGGGAGGAGAAACCCGGATTGGGCTGATATTGGTTGAGTCTGTAGGGGTGAGGGAAGGCTGCAGTGCTCGACAACCCACATATGGCACACACACAGCATTTTCAACTTGGATATCCAGATGATTTCAAAAGGCTGTTCTGCCACCAGCCTTTCAAACATACAAGCCATCACTTTTCTGCAACCGCAGAATAGCAGTTTGCCAAGACTGTGACTTCCCTGGAATACTCAGCTTCATAAGCCATGACAAAAAAAGACAGGCAGGATCCCCAGAATCATGACGGGCACCAAAGTTCTTATAAGGGTTGGTTATAAAGAATGAACAAGATTCCAGCTTATCTGAAGTTCCGTTTTGAATTGTATAACTTACAATTGCTTCCTATTTCAGTATTCTTAGCTGATTTTGCCCATCTTCCACAAAGCCCTGGCACAGCCATTATGCTTTTTAGTACCTGTTGTGGTTAACAACCTCTGGTTTCTTCACAGGGGCAACACATAGACACAGTCACTCCAACAGAGTCCAGAGCATTACTCTGTTATTTTACAAAGGCATCTCATGCAAATGAAAAGCTTTTGTTGTCAGAGTGTCATAAACATGTAGCTACCATCAGCCCAATCTTTGACCTGCAAGCAACAAATGAACTAGTTGCACATCTGGTGAAGACTGTGAGAACCAGCTTCTAAGTAGCAATCATGGCTCATTTCTGTATCAGCTCGGGTATTTGCAATAAATGCTGTGGTTCAAGAGGTTTGCGGTAAGTTTCTACACAAGCTCATGAAAACTTGTTTTTGTATGTGGAAATTCTGGAACCATTGCTGGTCAAACTGAAAAGTTATATAAACCAATTGTGTTTTCTCCTTGTAGGCATCTTATAGATATGCCATGTGCATTTAAAGAGAGAAACAGTTACAGCATGAATCACATCAGCCTTGTTTACTCCAGATTCAAAGCTTCACAGCACTGCTCCAAGTGACTGCCCATCATGAACACTTGTGCAAGGACAAAATGCTCCTCTGACAGATTCACAGCTGTTTCATTCTGCCACAAATAGATAAAAAATGAGCATCCTGCTGAGCCATTAAAGACAGACAGTGTACCGCATATCAGTGCTTATTCACATTCAACTTTGGATGGCATTAGGACAGCTGGGATATATCCCTGCATGCTTTAGCATCACCCAGAAGTATTCAGAAACTGAAGATGTCTGGTACGTTGTGGTAACAGAAAATTGTGAGCAGAGAGGGGTAGTTCGTAGGCCTTGAGTTCAGGGCACAGCCATAGAGTTTACTTGCTGTGGGGAAGTGCTGTAGAAGCAATGGACATTAGAGGATAAAGAACTACATCTGCTTCTGCTGTAGAGGTCCTATATGGTAGAAATAAAATATTTTCCACAGCTAGACACCTAATCATGTAATGCTGCTTTTCTGACTGGAGGTTCAAGAACATGATCTGAGGAAATGCAGAGCTGTCACAACTGGAGCTAAGATAATGGAGAATTGCAACTTATGCGTATAAAGTGAAATAATAAAGCTATGAAGTCTTGAAGCTCAGGAACCTCGACTTGAGCATCTGAAATTTGTGAATGCTTTTAGCCTCAGACAATGCCTATGAAAGACAAGAAAGCTGCTTGGCAGACCAAGCAGTTTAAGAAGGACCGTGGAAGGATGACTACTGTAGAAGAGGGATACCCTGTGTTGCCTATGACTGTCTTCCCAAAGTGTTACTCCGTTGTGTATGGGTATGTGTATTTGCATGAAACTTTTAGACGGTGTGGGTGAAAATACATTTCAAATTATCTTCTCAAAATAATATCATATATCACAAAAAAGCCTGAAATAGTAAATTGAAGAAAGAAGAAAAGCTATTTTACTACATCATCCACAATATGCTGCTTTAGAAATACTATATTGTCCTCCCTTCCCACAAAGGCTATCTTCCATAAAAAGAAAAGGGTACAGGCTTGTTATTTTGCGGCAACTGTCGTAGTGTGTGCATATATTGGGGCATCCTCAGAAAAAATCATCCCAATGTTACTTTGCATTATGGGATAGATAGATCTTTTCATCTGGAAGACCCAAAAGAACTGCCAGTGAATCATACTAGTAACTGCACTTCTCTTTCATTCATTAGGAGTGGAATTAGCATTTTTCAGTTGAACAAATAGAATTCTTAGTCATGTCAATTTTGATGCTTTAAAGAAAAAGTCAAGCATAAGCTAGGCACAGCAGTCTCAACAATATTGTAAAGTGGCTTTCTTCCTTGCTCAACTAGTTCAAAATGCACAAGCAAACATTTTTATGAAACATCAACCTGAGAAGAAAATCTTTAAAGTTCATAAAAAAGTAGTCCCTTCATACACTAAGTTATAGATGGATGAACTGGGAGGTCCGAATGGGCACTGATTCAACATTAAATTGCACCACTGTTACCACAAAGCCATCCCCCTATTAACCCATATAGCTAATATTTTCATCATTGATCTACATTATGCTAACATAGATCAATATGATCAATATATTTATTGAGTTCTTCGTGTGATTTTACTTTAAGACTCAAGGTGTTTCATTTCAGATGGAAAGGGCAAGAGACTTCATCGCAGACTTTGCTGTTCCCCCCTCCAAGTCCGTTTTCTTTTGGATCCTGTTTTGCTCCATTCTTACCTGTACTGGCCGCCTAGAAACTCTAAGAGGGCTTCATTCACAAAAACAGTTATAGGATCAGGACCTTCATCTAGTTTGTGAACCTGCTACCAGCTGCAACCTGCATTGAAACCGGAGAATATTTGAAGAGAAATCAAATCAGACAACAGTACAGGAATTACAAATCTTGCTCTCCTAGAGGCAAGTAATGCCTTAATTTTATTCCTCTCTTGTTTCTCTCCTCTCATAAGTGCATGGAAGACCTACCCACTTTAAGCATCTCATAGTCTTTGGTTTTGCATATGGACAACTTAAAACAAACTTTTATTGTTAACTTAACAAAATGCCCTAAGCTAGAGGGGAAAGGACTGAGTTCAAGCCATTGAACAGTCTGTCCTAACTTAGGTCTCTTATCCAAAGTCTTTATAGTTATTGACCTGTGTAAAAGTCAGCATATGCTTAACTCTATAGGATTAATGTGTTCATGAACTAATGAGTATTTTAGTAATTTAGGTACATGCATAAATGCAAGAAAAAAAAATAGGGGAATTCTAAGTTAAAAACTGAGGGGCTTTATGCTAGGAGTATCGAAAAAATTAAGTCATTCAACACAATGGTGATTTACCAGCACGGAAGAGTTAGCTCTTATGGGATGCCCTGAATTCACTTGATAAAGGTTTCTGTTCCACAAAGAAAATGTTATACGCAGTCATCGTGCCTGAGCTAACTTTGAAGCTAACATCACTTCTTGAATTTCTCACGTAAAAGCTTGATATCTCAAATTCGTATTGCAAAATTCTTTGTATTGATTTTCTTTGTTTAGAAATTAAGAAGGAAATCAGGAATAACTACAGTGCATATACGCTTTTTAAGTATTTAAGGGACCTTAGCATGGTTAAGTCTTTTTAATGAGGGAAGAAATCTTAACTATGCTAAGACACTATAAACGCTTAAGTCTCCTTAGGAGTTTAGAGTAGCCCAGCCACGCTAGGACACTGTAAGAGCTTAAAGAAATTTTAATTGGTTAATAAGCCATAAATTCTTTACCAATCTTAGAGTTAAGTGCTATAATCCCAAATGCTTAATTCTTTTATCCAGTCAAAACAATCAGTGAGGCCAAAACTGTAAGCCTCTGAACTTCAGTATAATTTTCCTTTGCATCACTGGGCCAAAGTCTGCAACCAAAGTCTACAATCCATGCTCAGGCAAATCTTCAGTGGTCAGTGATCTTCGCCTGCTCTGAATTAATATTTCTTTCCCATTTGGATGAATTTGAACAGAGAGCTCAGTCCTAAATACTGGTTACCTGAAATCTTACCTGAATCCTGCCCCAAGCCTTCTGGGGTACTCACTAGATGTATTTACTTAGGATCGAGCAAAAAAATTGTCAGTCAAGCACTGACTTGCCTGCCAGTCTCTTAGTTCCCAAGCCAGTGCCTAGCTAGTGGCATGTCCTGTGACCAAGGAAGTCTAGCAGGAAGATTAAAAAGATGTGTCAGTTGTATGGCTGAAATTCAATTTTATTTATAAATAGATTATCTTGTTGGGAAAACAAGAAATTAGAGTACTTCCTAAGAAAATGCAGCAAGCAGTTAGTGATCGCTTTCAAAATGACTGCTCCAGATCTGTTAGTAAGCTGCATATCAAAATGCTAAGATAAAGTTCCTATACCTTATACAGTGGAGAGTTGTAACTACCATGTAAACCCACGTGTTTATAATCAAACTATCTGTGTCCATCTCCATCCCATCCCCTGGCATACTATTGGTAAAATGCACTTATTTAAAAAATTTTAGGTGTAGCTCAATACCTATTTTTTTAATGGTTGGCTGACATTTTTTTCCTGATAGTAGTTGATACTAGTAAAAGTAATTTACTGACCCTTCCTGGTTAAGTACCATCAGGACAAAAACTCAGTTGAATATCAATTAACATGGCAATCACTATAAATAGAAACCTCTGACTGTGAATTCTGTAAGCCAAAGGGAATGTGAGGATTAAGGCAGTGTTCCAGGAAAATTTATAGGATTAAATTATCCATATTAATTTAAAATATTATGTCACAGTGCTATAGCTGAGAAAATACACATTTAGAGACCAGTGACTTTCTTGCAATTTTCGTAATTATTTCAAGAGGGAGGGAGCTTTTAAAACCACCTAATAAATTTGGGCATGCTGATCCTATACACTGCTGCTTTTAAAGTCTCACAGATAGCAAAAGATTCCCCCCCATCAATATTTCATTAGTGGCAATGCAATGTTTATATGTTTCCTGACTTCTTGCAGAAATCATAATTAAAAATATGTATTGTTTAAAGAAATGACATTTCTATCTTCTATCACATAAGTTTAAGGGCTGGGACAAATACGCCACATCCATGCCTATGAGCTAATCTGCCTAGCTACTTCCTGAAACAGTCAGTTTTACTGGAACAAACTGTAATTATGCCCTTCATTTGAATATTTGCTGTCGCCTGAGTGTAATGCAGCTTAATAGGGCAATTGCCATATAACTGACAAATCACTGCTGCTCAAACAAGACTGGTCCCAGGCCTACCTGAAGCAAGAGAAGAATCATTACTACTCTTTATTATACTTAGAGTTCATAACTAGAATAGTGCTTATTTTCATCTAGCAACTTAAAATTCCTCAAAGCTATTGAAACCTAAGAAAGCATTGCGAGTTATAAAATAGGTACTTATTACAAGTTTCATGGATTCTGAAAAAAACCCGAAACATTTAGATATTTTAAAATTGTAAAGCAAATGCTATGTTAAACAGCATAAATATATTTGAAAAAATGTTATTTGCATATAGGCTCATTCTCTCTAAATAAAAAAAATAAATACCTTCACAAGCTATCTGTAGATACCTTCAAAGGGCCATTTATGCTTTTTAGATATGAGAACAGACTAATTTTTCCATCCTTTATTTTTGTTATCATCAGATTAAATTGTTTCCAAAACTGAAGTTATTGAAGTTATGCGTATTATAAATATAAATGTCACATACACACACAGACATATAGATGTACATTTTTCAAGCTTCTCTTGGCTGGCGTGAGGAAAAGGATGGAGGATGGACCAGCAAAATGATTGTAGTGAGAAATTATCTGAGCCATCAGCTACTCAGGCAACCCTCCAAGCAAACCCAGGAAGGTTTCTGCTTAACCTTATTCTGGCCTACTTGGTTTGAGCAGGGCTCAGATTCCTTTTAGCTAATTCTTTCTAGCCAATTTTGCCGTGTTACGGTTTAGCTGTATGTTTGCTTTTCCAATGCTGGATTAATCCAGGCCACTCAGGTAATTTTTTTTTTTTTGTGCTCCTCATAAGCATCAATTTTAAGTCACATTTCTGATTACCTTTCTTTCTATATGCTTATTACCACTACAGAGCCTAGGGCTATTGGTCTTTTGGACAGTTAGCAATTGCACCTATTACAGTGTTTGTTCTACGGTTTTGGGGAAAAGATATTGGAGATGAATCATGTCCTTTCCTCCCACCTTATTGTACCAAAGGAACAGCATCTCCCAGATATACCACATACAGTATTTGCGTACCAAACACTGATGTGCTTGGGTATTTGTAGTTAATAAAAGAGGTTGTGGCCTATATTTACTCAATCAGTACTGATGCCAAATTAGTTGTTTCACAGTAAGAGCTACTCAACAGGTGCCAAGGTTGAAACTAGTGAGAGTCTGTGAATGCTATTTTGTTAAAATAAATTGGTAACTCTCTGCATTTAACAATTTCCAATTAAAATTCAGAGAGTGGCTGTTACTAGAAAACCACTATGCATTTTTCTTCTGTTTACACTTGATAGGTCTCATTCAGGTCATTATTGTTGCCTGTGTTCAATAACAAGGGACAAATAAAGAGCTTCTTTCTTTTCAAAAAGGTCACTGGTTGTGTTTCTACTTCTGATACAAAAAATTTTACTGTGAATTCTTGATCTGTTTCATTATTTTGACAGCTTTCATACCACCTGACAGCTATTTATAAAATAAAAGGGGGGATTTTTTTCATGGCATGGTGACTTTTCCCAGCTATTTGCTACTTATCTAATGCCACAAGGAAAATAATTAATGAATAGTCTAGGGACCTAATGAATTTGAATGCGTACTTACATTCTAATGAAGTCCATAGGTCTGTCTTTGGCACACAGTTGAGTACTTGGCTGTGTGTCTAAGTAAAAGAAAATCCACGATAAAAAAAAAAGAAAGAATGCAAGCTTAAAACTTAAATATATTCACAATACACATTTTCAGAAGTAGTCTCTGCAAAGATGTATGTATTTTTTCCAGGGATATTGTCTTTACTTAACAGTTGTATTTAATTCTGAACTTACCTGCTTGTGACATACTAGAGAACCACCAACATGCCTTCTTCTCTACCTCATTCTAAGGATGTGCAGAGAAGGATAATCTGTTGACAGACGAACATATATAATGAGGTTTGCAATACTTTTCTAGCAGCAGGCATGCTTTATAGCTTCTGTAACATCACAACAACGTTAGCCTATTGTATTTTTTTCTAGCAGACTTATGTTAAAGAAACAAACTTCCATTTGTGCAATTTGCACAAGCAAAAGGCAAATGGAGCTATACTAAAATCTTGTGCTGTTGTTAAAATAAATAAGCAGTATTCCAAGAGTGCTACAGCAAATAAGTCATAGCAGTGCAGTGCAGTACACTGCTGTGTCCACAGGGATGTGCCCCCCTTTGCTTTCTGTCATCAGCCAGCTGCCTTTAGGTGGTCAACATGCAGACAAATACGGTTGAAAAAAAAAACCTGAAAAGGAATGATCTTTATTTATATGCAGCACTGTCTGGACTTTAACCCACTTCTCTGCCTCAACCTGTGGTTGTTCTGCCCCACCTTGCCTTTCTTCTGCAGCTTGCAGCTGAGGGGCAAGGTAGAGCATAACCCTATATGACCCCTCAGAAAGCTGGTTTGCTCCTGCATCACGTAATCAGATCTGTAACTGCATCAAAACCAGTTCGGACCATGGATAACATGGCCCTCGTTTCTCCTCAGCAATGCCTTCCATGTCCATCAAAGGTCGGTGCTCCTACAGGCCTGCCTGGCTCCTGCTTGCCCTCCTTAGAAGACGAGTTGCCTGAAGCTGCTAGCATGTGTCTTTTTATTCTATCTCTTTGGGCAGGTAGCCCTCAGGCTTGGCGAAGGCTGACCGAGAAGGACCGGAGTTGCCCTTCTTTGGTGAGGATTTCTATTTCTGGGCCACTGTTGTGATGAGCTCGTGCCCCATCTGCAATACAGCCTGGGCTCTCCAGCAGCACCTGGAAGACCGACATTGTGGGCATGGACTCAAGTGTCCGTGTTGCTGGAAGAGAAGGGTAGGATCTCAGAAACGTCCTATAAGCCATCAAAGTGGCCATTAAGAATCTGTATTAATTAAAGATCAGCTATGCTGCAAATCCCTGATAGGTGTCTGTTGTACACGATTTATTCATTCTGCTCCATAATTGCCATGAATAGCACGACCAAACCAGTTAATTCATATAACAGTACTTAAATAATCTGCTTTGCAAATACAGCCAAGCAGAGACAATATCATTCCTGGAGCTAGAGTATTTCAGGAATGATGTCAGCCAGTTCTATTTATATATTACCCAGCAAAACTATTTTCTCAAAGTACAGTGACAAGCAAAGAGACACATCAACCCACACAAGCCTGTGACATGGACAGCGCTGCCCATTAGGTCCCCAACCCTGAAACTGATAAGACAGGTTTAGATTGCCTTGCTTAAGTCGCATCTTTAACTTGTTTTTCAACATCAAGAACATTTGGAAACTATTACAGAAACCATAATCCAGATTATTATAGAACAGAGTCGCTAATCTTAGTTCCTTGAATAAGACTCATTTATTTAGTACCAATATTGAAGGAGTTGGGTTAAGGGAAAACTGTCTGACAAGGAAGAATTTGCACACGTGAGGACTTCAAGTGCATCACATCACACCAATTTTCACCTAAAGAAGAATTTTTATATCAGGAAAATCTAAAACCCAGTAATAAAACCCTAGTGGCATCTCTGTTTAGCTAAATAACCAACATTTTTTGCTTCGAGAAGGCCAGGATCATTCAACTGACTTTCCATGGGTGTATATGAGTATGGCCTTACATTCTTTTTCATCAGCTTCCAATATGAATGTGGAGCTGGAGACAAATGGGAGTGTCACCTCCAGTCAGGACTGCAATAAACTAAAAAAAACCAACCCTTTTTTGTAAGTGAGGTTGGCATCAATGTGGCAAGTCATCAGACCCTTATAGTCTTTTCAACTGCACCAGAAGTGTGGAAAACAATCCATTTAAGACAATATCCCAAACAAAGACTTTGTGGTGATGCGGGGGTTAATTACAAACAACAGAGGTTCATTATACATTCCAGAATGTTGTTCTCTCACACAAAAGGCGCTCTCACTTGTTAAATGTCTAGCCTAGACTACCAGAAATTGCATTACACTTGCTGCCCCTCCCCTTATTCCCGGACTTTCTTACCCTGGCCTGTTTTTTCTTCTCCTTCCTCCCATCTCTATTGAAAGATAGTAATTAAACACTAAAGCCTCTCAGTTTCTGCAGCACTGCAGGGGAACTCCTCCCTGTAATAAGCTCCAATTACTGGCTGCGACTGCAGCTGATGAAGGATTATCCTCTCACTCAGCTACGGCAAGCTCTGGAGTATAATCTTCAATTAGTTCAATTCATGTAGCACACTGGCAGGCAGGCCACTACGTTTCCCACGACTTACACAAACAGCCTTTCTTTGACACCCCCCAACTCCGCACAGATGGTCCCAGGACTGTCTGTTGCAAAGTTCAGTGCATCTGGCCCCTAAACCCACCTAATGCAGGCAGCAAAACAAAGACTGGGACTCAAGTGCTCTACAGTACCTATTTGTTTCAGTAACAGCAGGCTTTTTTTTTTTTTTTTTAAATAAAAGAAAGAGAAATTATTCAAGGAGTCAGAAAACAGGTGGATAAACAAAAAACAACCAACAAATCTTCTGGACCAACGCTATGAATCACTTCTGGTCATTTTTAACTATGCTTGAATTTCTAAAAATCCAATCTTATACTAATATAAATGATATGTCTGCAACAGGCAAAAGCTAAGGAGAAGAAAATTAAAACTACGAGTCTATTTTTAGCTCATTCCCTTTGTGCTTAGGTATTACAGATATCTTCAAGAAATAGTTGATTTTTATTTTTTTTTTTGCAGCATGTCTGCTTAGTACTTGGAACAAAGGCTGTTGTGAACTCAGATTTACTCTGGGCTCTGACTTCTGCGTTCTGACATTTTATATGGTCTATGTGTCAACTTTCTTTCATTGATGACTTAAAAAGAAACAGTGTTATATATTTAAAGAAAATATTTAAAAGCAGGTAAAGTTTAACTAGTTGTTGGTCTGCCTTTATGTTTTTGATACCGGAAGATTTTGCTGTATGACAGCTAAAAATAATAATTAAATAGACTAAAATAGATTAGTTCCACTGACGTCATCGTCTCGTACACTGAATGGTTGTGTTGCCACTGCCTTCACTTCAGGGGAGCTGCCATAGGGACGGCTGTACCTAAGGGCACACTGCTCCTAACACCTGCTTTTATGGCCTCCTATTTACATCTGTCAGATACAATTTCCACTGCTGCCTCCATGTGGCTGCCTAAACAGAAAGGCAAAGGGATTTTTTCCAAAATGGGGGCTTGTCTTCACCTGGAAAGAGGTTGTGTAACCTTGCAGGATGAATTACAGTAGATAATCAGCCACACTGTGAAAAAAAAACCACCGCAAGGGTAACTGCATTAGCACTGCTTTCCCATATCGACTGGATGCAGACGCCTTCATTTCCAAGCCTATACGTCAAAGAAATTTAGCAACATAAAGACAGTCTTTCAAAAAATCCACCCTACCATAGTAACAAACATCAAGTGTGTGGTTATAAAATTATTCCTTGTCTCAGGGCCTTTATTTCCAGGATCCCAAGGAGCAGCATCTTAGTCCACACCGCATCCCACCGAGCGGAGGAACAGGATGTCCTCGTGTAGGGACCCAGCTCTACGCATCCGAGTGCCACAGACCACAGCAGGACACAGCGCAAGCTGACTGCGTCCAAGTAGCTGGACTTCTGGGACAGCCGCAGGACAGTTACACAGAGTAGAACTGAGCTTAGGAATACTTTTTTTTCCTTCTTTTTTTGAACCAGAGCACAGTAGCTTCTTTTCCAACATAACAGATTTTATGCTTTTATGTACTTAAGGTATATGGGCTCTTATATGTCCTCAGACCTGGAAAAGCACTTGTATGTCTGAAAGTGTATCTGTTGGGTTTTTTCCAACTACATTGATTGGGATTTAATAAAAGAGATTATTTTGATTTGTAAAGCTTGCCTCAGTCACATCCTTATACTATCATTTATATCATCCTAAGGAGGATACCACTACATACACTTCAATCCTAAAAATAAACCAAACCAGACAGACAAAACCCCCATATTTGTTTTAGCTAGGCTGCTTGTTTCACACTTTACAAAAGCAAAGTGTAGGTACCAGTTTGTGAAATGCCAAATACCTCATGAAACTTTCAAGTGAATACTCTCCAGCCATTCTTCACTCTTCCTCTGCTCTGACTCTTCAAGTTATATACTGATGTAGGTGTTTTCATAGAGAATTAGAAACAATTAAAAAAAAATCTGCTGTTGCCCTAAGGAACATTTAGTTCATAAAGGCGTTTTTCAGGGTAGAAGTTGTATTTGCAGTAGTTCAGACTTTTAGAGTTCAAGTACCCTAGGTTAGTACTGTGTAAACACATGCACAACTTCCAGACAGAGGCAGAATACTAATAAAGAGGATCTGAAAGGGAATATACTTCCCATTTCCTACAGACCCGGGAGTAGAAGGAATCCAAGTTGTAGATTTCTAATTTTATTTTTTTTTGGGGGGGGGGGGGGGGTTGGCAT
>JANZLQ010000025.1:3024603-3046620 GCA_026212715.1 Elanus axillaris | reverse complement strand
GGTTGGAATGAAGGCATCCTGCCATTATGAAAACCAGCAAATGTAAAGAAAAATATTCCATGAAGGTCACTTTCATCTGTGCTGGGAACTTACAGGAAAAACCCACAGCAAACAATGGACTACCCTCACTTGTCATGTGGACAGTTTTCAAGTGTGAGGCCTTACGTGCATGTTTATATCCCACATCAGGATGTTGAAATGGGCACTTAGTTTTATTAAAATCAGAAGACCGTCTCTTCAGTGCTGCTATAAACACCCAGCTACAGGATTTGATCGTATTAAAGTGTCATGTTTAAAACTGTATTTATCATGGGCCCCGATTTAAAAGCATGGAAGGTTTCTTTATTTTATAACTCAGTGACCCGAGTCTGAGCTCACACCAAGCTTACAAACCTTGTATCTAACCAGGTGAACTCCTGCACTGACTTCTTGAGCAGTTTAAGTTTAAAGGTAAAATGGTCTGATGAAGTAAAGATGCACCCAGGATAAAAGCACTTTGCATCTGAGCTTTCCTGACTTTGGTTGTCCTCTTTTGCCTTCTCCTTCCATAACTTGTCTCGCATTGAACAACGTATTTGGCTCACTACCTCGCCAAGTAACACACAACACAAAATGGACTCATGCTCTCCTCCATCCACTGGGCATTTTAGTCGCAGAGAATCACACAGAGATAATTACAAATAGAGAAAAGTTTCCCCCCAAAATGCTGTGACCTCTGAACTTTGAGGAAATAGAAAATTAACTAAAGAAAATTAGTGGAAAGAGCCAAGTGAGCACCTAATCACTGCTCCTTGTCAGCTATAGCCAGGGGCAGGCAGCAGGTCATGACCGTCATGCAACACAAGTATTGCTTCTTCTGCATCATGAAAGGGATCACTGGTATTAAACCTCCCTTCTCCACTGAGGAAGAAAAAGTAAATAAGGCAGGCAAAAATTATCAAGCCCATAAGGATTTAAAAAATTGTGAAGCACTGAACAGATAAACAGACTCTATATAGTACACACAAAACACTGAGGGATATATAATAGAGTATCTCAAGTTGGAAGGGACCTATAAGGATCATCAAGACCAACATCCTGAGAACATAACCTGAGGCCTGAAAAAAAGTTTTCAGAATTGGATACACTGCATTCGTAAAAGACAAAAATCAGAGTATATTCATATGAGAAGAACATGACACCGGTACTTGCTGGGGACCCTTTTTTTTAATTGACAATTTTCTTTGCTTAACTAGAACATAAGAAGAAAGCAGTGCAAACGTAAGCAATTGTGGTATTACCTCAACCAAGGCATTGCATCTTGGATTAATTTCGCTAAGTGATCTCCTACCTTGGAACCCTATTATTAACTGGTTATTCTTCAACCATCCTCTAATCTAGTTTAAATTTCTAGTTTAGGCTCTAGGCCCTATCAAGCACCATTTTCAACTAGCACTAAGATAGCCAATACAGGAATCTAACAGAAATGACACTTCACCTGATAAATCAACACATTGGTCTTTTTATATGCAGAAACATATATATTTATGTGCATATATATATATCTGCAACCATGCTAAGAGCGAGCTCTACTGATAGTCTATGGCTACTGCCTGTGCACTCCCACACGTGGCACTGGGAAGGAACGGGAAGAATCGGAGCTCCGTGCCATCGCAGGGCCGCAGTCTCACCGGGATGACAAAGATGGGGTGGGGTAGCTCAGGCAGGAGTGCAGGAACAGCTGGACGCGGGCTTTTCAGGAAGGCCAGGCCGGGAAGCCGAGGAGGGAGTTGCTCAGTATGTCAGGAAGCAGCAGGAACGCGTGGAGGTGCGGTGGTGGGTGTTTGCTGCGGTCTGCCCGGCCAAGCGGCAGCCATTTTCAGACTACTGGGAGAAGGAGCCTCACGCTCGCCTGCCCTGGTCCTTACAAGAGGCTGGAACCTCCCCAGTACCACACGGCAGGACACAAGCAGTGCCAGAGGTTTCTGGAACACACTGACAACAGCTCCCCGATTCGGGGAACGGAGGACCCGAAGCAGGGAAATGCTCCGCTGGGCCTGGGCCTTGCCGACGAGGAGGGTCAGGTCAGGAAAGAGAAGGCTCGAGGCAGTGAGCAGTGAAGTGTTTGTTTCCTTAAAGCACAAACCAGCAAAGAACAGCAAGTTTCAGGGATCCTATCACCTGCTTGAAGTTAGGTGCATGCTTAAAAGCTTTCTTGGATGAGGGCCATTGTTGGCCATTAGTATATACACGGGGAGAAATCCTCATGCCAAATAGGTTATAATGCATCTAAAGAGCAAACTGTGTCTTGAACATTGCACATACTTTATTGTGCTCCGACTTGGTGAAGCATACATAATTATAGTGTTTGCTTTAAACAATGTGCTATGTTTCATGTAAATACCATAAATAGGAGGCAAGTTGAACAAAGAATTATGTCATACCTTTTAATTGAGAGCAGGAGGATTTAAGTCTAAAAATCTTTGGATAACACCAATCATGCCCCTTTATAAACTGCTGAGTCCTTGAAGGACAGCTTTCTAGCCCCCTAGGAAATATAAATAAAGCATGACATGTTATTACTGAAAATATTTGTAAGACATTAACAAAGTTTGCAACCAGCATTATTAACTGCGCAATAACAGGGATTTTATTCATCAGGATGCACATGTAATTTATT
This sequence comes from Elanus axillaris, assembly GCA_026212715.1. Lineage (NCBI taxonomy): Eukaryota > Metazoa > Chordata > Aves > Accipitriformes > Accipitridae > Elanus > Elanus axillaris. Next base: position 3,043,961 of record JANZLQ010000025.1, on the reverse strand, counting down.
CCATGTAAAAATCATTATCACAAATATCAAACATGCTGGGGATAATAAATGACAGGGCAGTAATAAAACAAAAAGAGCTTTGTTTCAGGACACAAAAGCAAGTTGACCCTTTTGATTTATTTGTTTTTCTAAAGGAAGGAAATGCTCATTTAGCAGATTAAAGATGAAATAGGGAAGTTGAATGACAAAAATCTTGATGAAGATGGTACTTGTTAGAACTGTATGGAAAGATAACAAGTGATTATAACAGAAAATGTGAACAGTCCAATAAAACACAAGTATGATCAAAGCTACGAAAAAAGCAATTAAGCTGTTTTGACATTTGACTGATGTGTTGAATGTGTGTGTGAATGAGGCATTTAAACTACGTTCACGAGCAATTCTGTTTAGGGAGCACCTAGCAGATAATTTTCTTTCATCTTGCCATATAAAGCAAAATGGAAAATATTTCAAGAAATACAGTGTCACTGGATTAGTCAGATTTATTTTGCTACACTGCTTAGAATATGTGCATTTTATATTCCTATAGGAACGACACCTTAAAGTTACTGAATAGTTGAAGATTTATTGTAATCTAGGGTAGAAAAGTAGCTCCAGAGCTCACACAGTTTCCTTCTGAAGAAACTTTTTTATGTAAATAACTGAGCTATTCTATATGCAAGCATATCAAGATGACTGGAAGCTTTTTTCTTTCCAGACTACAGGGGAAAAAATAGAAATAGTTTGTTTAGTATCTAAACCCAAAACAAGAACTGGATCTAGGAGTTTTTTTTAAAAGTCCAACATAATTCAATAAAATAGTTTAATTCAGGTTAACATTATATTCAGTTGCATTACACATTGGGTTGAGATGCAATGTTAAGAAGAACTGTAAGGTGGTAAAGAGGACACAGTCGTTTCTAATTGATACCACATTTTTGATGCAAGTTCCTAACTGCAGAAGTCAGAGGAAGTTTTTGCATTGACCTCAATGAAATCAGGGTTTCATGCCTATCATCTATACTCTCAAATGCTTGAATCTTTTTTTTCTAAAGTTACTATGTGAGGTGCTTGACAGGAAACCTAAACAAATGGTAGCAAGTAAGAGCAAGACACAACTTTTTCCATGTTTCTTTGTAGTGTGCAGATAGAAAGCAGGACTTCCACATACACATTTCCAGGGAAACTTGGGACAAAACATGCTGTTCTCTAACCTTGCAAAGGCAGCTCTACTCAGCTGAGACCCATTACACTGGACAGAAATACCTCTGTCACCCTGACTTACAGGCAAGTAGAGGTTGCATTAAAGAGGTAAGGTTTGAATACAAGATTCCTAAATACACTATCCTGGAAAACCAGTGCTTTGAAGCACAGGAAGATAACACAAGTTCCTCGCCCAAAACCCCACCAAACCATCAGCCAATAAAATCCAATGGTCCCTATTCTTGTTTGCTTGTTGTTTCTGAAGGAGTAAAAAAGTGAGAAGGCTGGTATCCTGCCTTTTCATCGACAGCAGTGCTGACTGCCTTCTGCTCTCATTCCTCCTTTGCACCTAGGAGTGGTGGAAAAAGGCAAATGAAAAGAGATAAATATCTGAGGTTGGTTTGTCCTGATGCCACGCCAAAAAGCGACTGAAACAGAGCAGTGTGGAAGCAGGTAAACTTGTTTCAAGACACTCTAGTTTTGAGTGAGGGCTTAAGGACAATGAACTGTGAAATGGCAAGATGAACATGCTTAGTACATCCAATTTAGTTAAACATGCTGACAAATCTAAACCAAAAGCTTCATGATTCTAGTTAGAGATGACATTACTACAGCTGAAGCCTCGGATCTTCAGAGTGGTAGCTAGAGCACACTGAAGACAAAGATAAGAAAAAACTGGCCACAAGGAACCACGGATGCCAAAGAATTTCTATTCCATGCAGCCTCCTACGGACACCTAAAATACCCCAGCGTAAGCCTTGGAAATGGGGAGTTGTAGACACAAATGTAGACTTGACAGTTTGGAAGGAAACTGCTGAATTAGCCTTGGAGAAAGCTGTCAGGCTCCCCCAGCTCACGAAGCCTAAACCAGTATGGGGCCTGTTCTGCCGTCATTTGTGCCACATGCGGCTTGGCTTTGGGTGTCACGTACAGCATGAGCCACCGCGTCACTCCCAGTTTATGCAGAATCTCACACTATTTTTTAGCGAGGCGGGAAGGAAGTTGCCTCCCAGAGGAGCCTTTTTTTCCAAATGAACTAATTACAGCCATTCTTCCTTTGAAAAAGCTTACATTCTCCACCCCCCCTTGCAAAACTTGTACCAGACTTCACTCTACGTGCAACTGAGAGCGCTGCAAAGAGAGGATTTACAAGACAAACTCTAAGAAAGTCATTTCTGTGACACCTACCCCTTGACACAGCTGGCTGCCATAACTCAGGTGAATAAAAACTCTCCTGCACTTCACCCTTGTGGGGTGGAGACTTGGGCATTGCCGTGTTCCCTGTCCCCCTTCCCAGCTGGTCTACGCAGGCGGTTGCCCAGTTTACTTCTCTCTCGTGCTCTCCCCTCAATCATTCAACCCCTGACAGCTCCCCTTCACGTTTTCCTCTCTTCAGTTCCTACACCTCACATTTTCCTTTTGCGCCTTGTCATGCTCTTCAGCCTGCTTCTTCCTCTTCACGTCCTCCAGTATGTATGTGAGCATACATCCCTCCCCTCCAGCAGCATTTCCAAATTTCTTATAGCATCCCAGCTAACTTCTCAAAACACTACTTCTACTTACTGTTCCTGCCAGTATCCTAATAACTCCATGTCTACACCACCCTGCCTGCCCCCCATCACGAGGAACAGGCTACCTAATTTCTCAACAGCAGCTCACCTGCATCCTTTTAGAGACAACACAGTCTTGCCAATCCTAGACATTAAGCAATCCTTATAGTAGTAGCTTGAGCTACAGAGTTTTTCCAGGACACAAAAAAAAAGCTACTTGAGAATCATTTTCTATTTTCTTCTGGTTTTTTGAGCCTTTGTCTTGGATTTTTCAAACTTTCTCCAAAACACAAGCATTAGCGGGACTTTACTTTTTAATTACAAATATAATTAAATTTTTTCAGACTGTCATAATTGACATTGCTAATAACCAAAAATGTTACAACTCCATAATCTTTCAGGAACAGAAATTGCTTTTTTGTTCTGTTGGGATAGGACCTGAGTCCAGCCAACAGCATTAGTACAAATGCCAGCGACAACATTGTCACCTGGCTTTGATTTCTTGACCCATGCTTTAAATTCTGGTTAAATTGTGCCTCAAAGTTTAGAGGAACACTCCTGTGACAGTGACTTCAGCTATTTTCATTATCATAAAGAGTAGTGAACATTTTGGATTATGCTATTTCAAAAGACCAAAAGTAGCAAGTTAGTCTCAAGAACTAATTAGTGGCAAGAACTGGTGAGAATAGCTTAGGTAGAGATGCACGGTATTTTTGGTCATCATTATTGCTACACTACTAAAATAATTATTCTGGCAGAAATCACATGCAACCAAAAGTTATCCCACTGGGATATAGACAAATAATTCCTCCAAAGTGCGTTTACACTGCTTCCACATCCATTACAAAGTAAATACAAGACCCTAAGCCAAAATCCTTGAAACATAAGCTAGTAAGAATTTAGCTGTGCCTTTATACGTTGATTTCTCTTTTTTTTTTTTATTTCAGGTGATTTGATACTTTGAGACTTGTAGCAGTCGCATTGGAAGATACTCACAACAAGGATCAAATCTATTATATTTCACTGCCAAACACTGGCAACGTGCAGAGAAATATGTAATTACATTTACTATGTGATAATCCCTTTAGATGCTGTATCTATGGTGATATCCTTTTTAATAAAGTCGTGACAAGGGGAGAAACCTATTATGTGAATGAGCAGCCTACAGGAAAATGAGGAAATGCACTGCCCCAGCATTCACCCTCATGTCCTTATTATGCAGCTTATGAAGGAATAATCACACCTGGGGCTGAAGGGATTGCTGCGTGGGTATCGGCTATGGCTCGCTGCTCACCTACGTCTTGGCTCAGTTCTCTTGAAAGTGGATGACAGTAAAACTTCTCTGCACGTCATTTAGAGCAGACCCAGGTCCCTTAAGTTCACAGAAAACAGAAAGGAAAGTGAAGAGAGGTTAGGCAGCACTGTTTGCTACTCACGTGCACTGGGCTTGAAAGAAGTGAGAAGGGGCAACAGCAAAGGTGAAGCAGTCGAGCTTCAAACTGGAAGAGACCTGTGAAAAGTTTTGCTGAAACCATGGGAAGGATCTGCTACTGCCAGAAGCAAGCACAGGCAGAAGCACTGAGCTGAGTACATGCAGAAATACATATTATTGTTGTTATTATAGAATTAGCTTATGCTAGGAATTGGGTCCTTCCAGCCCTTTTCGCAGCAGGTGAAAATAGGAGGAAGACACCCAGGACTGGGGCTCTTCCACTCAGTTACTCCAGCACACGAATAACAGATGTATTTGCCAAGAAATCATTGAAACTTCAGAGCTGGCTTTGGTAACCAGTGCAAGCGTGATAGAAAGATAATTGCAGAAGGATTAAATTTAATGTTAATGACAGTTTGACACATAGCTGCACATTTGGGAGGGGAGAAATCAAAGTACACCGAGCTGTGTTTGGCAGCATCAGAGAAAGGGGATGAAATACAGAGTGCTGTATTATCTGTAGAGAGTGTAGGGACAAGTATTTTGGATTCAAGCTAGGGGCTTCTTAGGTAGAAATGAGGAGAACAGAGTCATCTGGTTATTTTAATTGACCACAAGTTGACTATGAACTGCTGATACGCTGCAGCCATGGAAAGATATATTGGGATTCATTAACATTTCCCTAAAAAAGAATTATGAAATTTATTACAAGAGCACTCATGGGACTTCAGGCAGAATATCTGTATGCTGTTCTGGTCATATGAAGATGAAAAACAGAAAAACATGTTAGCAGAGGAATACAAAGTAGACTGGAAAACAGCTTGACTTGCTTAGCCTAGGATTAAATAAGGCTCAGTAGGGAGTCTGAAAGACTACTATTGCTCGAGATCAATAATAGGGAAGGAGAAGGACCTTTTAAATGAAAAACAATGTCAGCCCAGTACAAAGTGATGTAAAATAGGAATAAAACTAGGCTCAAAGTTAGAAGAAGAAAGGTTCTAGATCAGTCACCTTCTTGAGACACGAAGATCAAAGTACCTCTCTACTTTCAAGGTGGTGAGGTGAGCTGACAACAGTCTGCCCTTAGGCTTGGAGATCTTTGCTAGTCACATGTTCTTAAAAGGGATAAATTTAAAGAAATCAGAGTTAATGAGTAATAAAAAAATTGCATGGAAAGCAGAATTTTAAGAACACTACATGATAGAACAGAGACAAAGTAATGCACTTGCCCTTGGCTTTGGCATCTCTTAATCTTAACCCCCCTAACCACAGAACTCTGCAGCTCAGTTACAAATTTGGGCATACAGTTGCGTTTACATAGTATTGATGAAAGACAGGAATAAGCTAACTAAGAGTATGAAAATCACATGGGTGATAGTTTATCTGATGGACTGAACATACAAGGTAAATTCAGGCACCAAAACACATTTTTACTGGAGTTTAATAATGTTTTGAAGTAAGGCTGAAATTCTTTGTAGTTTTAGTTTCATAACACTGCCCAGCTGGAATTTCCATTTCAAGTTATGATAATACAAAGCTTTACAGTGGTATTTTAACTGTTCATTTTGGATGGTTTTCACACAGAGAAGTTTACTTGAATACCAGATATACTGTAAACATACTGAACATCTGGTAATTAAGCATAGTGCACAGTAATCTCCATAAAGCCTGTATCTGTGGTGAAATCTTTTTAATAAATAGTTGATAATGGAATGAAGCTATTAAAAGAATTACAGCACACATGGTGAAGTACAGCAATTATTAATTCCATAGCATGAATAAAAGCTTTTAACTGTCCATTTTACCAAGAATTTTTAAGACGGGACTGTTCTTAAGTGAGTGTCAGCATAGAGATATCCCATTTGCAATAGAAAAAATAGACTCCATAATTCCACTAGATCATTTTCATAACCATTCAAATACCCAGTGGACTCTGTACAGTTCTCAAACTGCTCATACCCCACTTTGTGACAGCATAACCTCAAAAGTCTTCTCTAATCTGGCCAGGACACCATTTGCTTTACAAAATGGGAACGGCAGGTCACTTCTGGTTTGCCCCCTTGTGAGAAATACTTCACCATGAAGAAGTTCATGTGCGCTATTTGGTGTGTCCCTTTTCACCCTCAGCAGCAGCAGAGAAGTTTTCTTCTCTGAGCAGCATGAGAACGTGTCTGAACAAATGTAAGCACCTACCTCTCGTCATTTAAGATTTCCTCAGAGGACTCTGAATGCAGTGGCATTGTATAAATATGGATCCCTTTATTCTACTGACAAACTGGAGATCCCATTCTTTAAGCTCAATTCACAGACACTTCACAATATCCCAAACAAGTCATTATGCCACCAGCCCTTAAGTTGCATTACCCGATTGCCACCTACACTTTATTTCAAGAAACACGCATCAGAAGAAACAGTTAACAGAACCTTTTTGTGCATCTCCTTCTACCAGTGTCTGCTTAAAAAAATAACAATCCTGACTTTTTTTTTTAATAGCAACTTTTTTCCCCTTGCATTTGTCAGTGATTCTTTTTCTTAAATCAAGTAATCCAAGGCCAAGTTCGTCACCCACCTTGAGCTACTGGGTTTGAAAGGTTACATGTCTTCAGATTCATAGGGGCAGCCTGTTTATACTACTGGGTATTTTTCAACCTCAGCTTTTCCAGTGACTACTTAAGGCTGCCTGTACTTTTTCCAGGAGTGTTGGCACATTGTTTAAATCACTGGTATGACTCATTAGCTTATTCTGTATTTTAGCCAGTTAAATTCGTCTACCTTACACTTCTTTATATTTCCATTCTTTTTTTTTCTTCAAGAAATCAATGTCAAGACAGTTTATGAAGCTGGTTGACAGTTTTCAAGCAAGATGTGAATTCATGCTAGCATCAAATGTCAATACCATACAGCCCAAGCTACCCATATCTGCTGTCACAGAACTGCTTCTGCGGCACATCACCTCCCTACATACATTCTGCTCTCAGCTGCAAATAGTTCCACTGCCATTTTGTTTCATGTAGCTCTGGACAGGAGATTGAATGCAGCTAGTGACAGCAATATTCTGCTATTGATGTTTATCAAGACACCCCCTCACAGCTGTTCACCTCCAATGCATAGGAGGTCAAACAGAAGACCCTTATCATTCACTTCTACTGTCAAGTTCTCTACCTACCCTATCTTTGCAATGGGTCCATAATGTAGTTTCCCATTGTAATTCGTACTTTGTATTTGCTCCTTCTGGCTATCAAGCCTTTGAGTGTCCTTAGGGCCTTCATAGGTGTATTGTTATGCCTCTGAGTGCCAGATGTTCTCTGCACCCTCAGCTGAAGCAAGGCCTTTGGACTCAGATGGTTGCTCAGACAAGGAGCTTCCCGTCACTCCAGGAGTAGGACTTGCCTGGCTCCTGGGGTGGACAGGTCCTTGCAGCACCAGCAGCTTCCTCTAAAAGGCACAAGGAATGTCTCTTCCTTAGCACTACAGGAGATATTATCCTCCAACATCGCATTGTTCAAGTCCTGGAACCAACGTCAGACTTTAGCTCCTGGGGGTGGTGGCAGGGTAACAAGCAAAGCCTGGATACCCACCTCCTCCTCATCCTGCCCATCTCTTCTCCGCCTCGCAGGTAGTTTGCAGAGGAGCTATTACAAGGTCCTGCAGAAGGCAAGGCCGTGATTCATCTCCACTCTGCATTTACCAACCCAGTAAAGGACGTGGGAAGAATGCGCCTGCTACAGCTGTCAGCTCTACACCTGACACGTGGCACATTGTCTTTCTCAGCAAGTGACATCGCGGCCACAGATCAGGGCAGGGACGTTCAGATGCCTGCAGAAGTTCAGCAACGTCATCCCTTAGGTTAATTCCTAGACCTAACTTACCCATCGTGTGTGTGTATATTCCCGTGTTCAAAAAGGCACGGGTACAGCACTGTTTCTGAGGAGCCTTAGAGCTTGATTCAATCCTAGAACAATCAAGCAGCTTGAGCCTATATTTTCAGTGCTGACACTTCATAGAAAAGAGCTAGAATATAGGCCAAGGTCTTCACAGCAGAACATCAAAATCAAAGCGTTGGCATATTTTTCAAATATACTAAATAATGACAGCTTTTGATAAATTCATTAGGTATTCATCAAATCATATGAAAACAACATGGGAGCCCAAATTTACATATCTAAGTTCAAAAATATTGGTCTTGATTATCTTTGAACCTCCTTCAGTCCCTCCCCCCCTCCAGAAGAAAACCCCGCTTTCATGTGGCGATCCAGCCAGCTGTACAAACAAAGCACAAGTTGCCGCAAACCTTGAGTTGTTTGACAGGCAATTTATGCTGCGGAGAACGACAGAAAAGGAGGTATTTCATGAGGACTTCGAACTTCCCATTGATCTGACTATTGTTACGGAGCCAATGTATGGCTCTCCAGTCAGTTGAGTACGTCCTTGCCTATGCTTGAGCACGTGTGTCTGGCAGACCACCATGGAAGCTCACAGAAAATGGAGCAGGCGTTAAGCTCTTAAAGTGAAGAATAATTTTTAGTAGCTGCACAAGAATAGTGCAACACAAAAAGTTATTTCACCACCAGCTCCAGAGCTGTAATGGGCTTTTGGGCACAAAAGAAGTCATAGAGGATCTGTTCAGAGTTGGGTTTACTACTTGGCATGCTCTTCCTCCTTCAACTTCTAGGGGCTTTTCTCCAACAGTAAGCAAAAGAGGACAAAGCTTGAAAGAAAAGAAAAACTAAATAAATAAATTAGAATATAAATGTATTCAGGGAATATCCCAAAATATTAAGAAGTGTTGGCACCAACTTCTATCATTGATTTTTAAAGCTCAGTCATTACTCCTCTGAACAGGAGAAATGTTCTTTTTTTCTTTTTATTTTAGAATATTCTGATGAGGAACAGTAATCAAAATCTTTATACTCTGGAGTTGAAAGGACTCAGATTCAGGTTTCTTACCAGAAAAGTGGACACTCATTTTCTGAAAATCTGAAAAAAACCACCAAAACCTAATGTGTCTGTAGCCACTGACACCAAATTAAGTTTTAATTGCTTTTTAAAAACAAAACAGGATTTGGAGTGTTGCAAGAATTGCTGAGTATATCTGAAAAATACATGGTTCCAAGTCCTTGAAAATCTGGATTCTTGTTCATAAAAAACCTTCCTGTTCCTTTGAGGACTGCATATGTGAACAGTACATGCAGTACTAGAAACCTAGTAGGTGGCAAGGGAGAAATTAATTTTTTTTTAAATGTTTGTTTTCTATTAAAACACTTTTCAGTGCCAGGATTATTAAGATCTGTCACTTGTACCAAATGATGCTTGTACTGTCATACTGGATAGGAAGGTGGGGGATTTTGCTTCATTTTGCTGTTTGGTTCTTTAGCCCATAGTTCACATAGTTGATATGGCAATCCAATATATTTATGTTTGGAATTGTGGGAAAAGAACTAACACAGGGTGAATTTCGATTCATAAACTTACTAGTTCATACTTTATTGATTGGAAACCTACTTCCTGAAAACAGACAACGGAAAAAAGATAAGACTGCAATAAGTCTTACAGAAGGATGTCATACAAATTACTACAGCTTGCGGCCAAATGTTGAGAAGTGAATTATTAACTGATATAGTCAGTAAGGACCTTCACTAGCAAAGCTCAAAAGACCCTAGAGAAAAAAAACAGAGTCAAAATCCCCTGTGAAGCTACCTTCTTTGAAAAGGAAAGGCAGTTTTCCACTTCTGCTCTTGCCAGCAGAATCTACCAGAAAAGACAGATATATGGATTTACGCACAGTTCAGGGGATGCTCAGATGTCTGTACCTGCTCCAGTGTAAAGCTCAGTTGTGAGCCACCAACACTCAAGTAGGGTGGAACTTGTGCTTCCTGAAACACAAGTGAATAGCTCAAGAATTAGTTACAACTTTGGCTTTCTACACAAGGAATTTGTGCTGGTATGTGAACACTGGTGACCAGGACAAACCTGGTAAATGAGAATTCACAAGAATTTTCCAGGTGGTAGCTACGCAGTCAAGGCACAGTCCATCTATCTACCCACAGCCCTCAGACCAGGGTCTGACAGTAAAGCCATTCTGGCTTTGGGGCTCCTTTAGTCAGGTAAAAAAATGCTACAGCCTACCTGACATAATGTGACTGTCTGCTAGGCACGCTTTGCCAGTTCAAATTCGTTCCCAAAATGTCAACGTATCAACTCAGCATTAGTTGCCAGACCAACTACCTGTTCACAACACTCTAACGTCACACTGGGTCAGGTATCTTCTGTCCTCCTGCAGCTAGCACTAAGCTGGCTCAAAAGCAAAAAGCAACCTAACCTCCATGTTCTGCTCCCTGACTAATCTGATTTAAATGCGATAAGGTGCTCACATCTGACTCAGATTCACTTTGTCCTGTGTGTCACTCTCAGGCAAAGCTGATGAAACCAGAGCGAACAGAGATACAAGTCATAAGGGACCATAAGAATCGGATCACCCAGTAACTACCCAACATTTTGTGCCCTGAGCTCAAAATCTTCCATCTGAACTAGAGCACATCCAGCAAGCCTTTATTCTGTGATGCTTTGCAGTTTGATGCTGCGCTACCAAATGAACTTTTGGGTAAAATAACAAAGACTGCCCTTAGCTTTCCTTCCCACACACAGTAAGGCTGCCACCTGACGTACCCAGTTGAGCAGATCTAGCATACTTCGGATAGGTGTACCCAGTTGAGCATACTTAGGATATGGAGGTGGAATGTCTTAAGAAAGTAGCTTGCTTTGATCCAAACTAATTAAGTGTGTCTATGACTGAGCAGTTTAGATATGTTGGCCATCTAATACTGCTTAAACTTCAAATCCTATGGATTTGCACTAATGCTAAGCCAGTCTAACTGCAGGTGCTGCCCACAGAAACTGAAGAGATGAGCCTTCCCAGCATTATTATTCCTTTACTTCAGAGGTAGCATCCTATAGTACCACATTCTAGCTGCTGTACCATTCCTGAGGTGAGAAAAAAAGTCTGCATACTGAACTGCTAGCCTATATCTGGAAAAAAAACCCCAACCATTCATTATTTACAGTATTCTTTTACCATGGCATTTCCATTGTGGAAGGTTTTTGACGGTGATTTCTTGCCTAATTACTCATTAAAGCATGCTGGGGAATGGAGATCTGCATTTCCTTCTACACTACCAGTTCTGTATTACATTGCATTGGCCTTCAGGTTGGCTTGGGCATCCCAGGTCCTAAAAGAATTTAATTTCTCTATGGGTGCAGTCAATAAATGAAATCCATCACTTAAGTATTAAAACATATCTGAAAAGGACCTGAGGTAGTAGCTGCCTTCCTACAGCACCCACATCTCCCTTTGCATGTCAGAGACTGCAAACTGGAAGAGCTGTAACCACAGAGAACTCAAGCAGTTATGTGGGTAACCACATTGCAGGAGGCTTTTCAGGTGAAATACATTCTGCTGTAATAAGGTACTTCACAATCCCTTTACAAAGACAGCTGTCATAATTGTACTTCAGTATGTCACTTTTCATACATTAAATTAAAGCTTTAACAAAGCTCCAGGACATATGTGGATACAGAACTGCGATAGCTACCTACTAGCAGTGAACTAAGGAGAATAATGAGAGAAAAATCAGACACCAAGCATATAGCCCTAAGTGAAAGGCTACTTCAAATACCTTTCAGAATGAGGGGGGCATGAGCTTTATTGTATAAGAAATTCAGTGATGCTACCTCTGAATCAAAGGTGTTTTCTGAAGACATTAAGACAGTGAGCCAGATTTTCATTTCCTGTGAACCAGAGTTGTTCAGATGACTTATAATCACCTTTTTAACCAATGCAGGCTCTAACCTGGGAGGGATTTTTTTCTTTTTAGAGATGGCAAGTGTTTGTTGATTTCCTGTAATCAGGAAGAAGCTGCATGGAGAACTGCACAGGTAAGCCCACATTCTTACCTAAATGACACACTACAGTGTGGGGGGAAAAAAGGTTTTATCTAGAAATATTTAGACACTACAAGAAAGGTGCAGGGGAGAGGTAGAATATATGCACTTAGAAATTTGACCCCAATGGAAAGGATTTTCCTCAGTTTAAACTGAAATGCTGCCTTTTCACAAAGATCTACTGTTACACATTTTTTTCTACTGCAATTTAACCATGCCTCTGCATAGAAATCTATGGTTTCGGACTACGGGATTTGAATTAAACAAGTCACATGTCTCAAAGTACTGTAAGCACAATTATCTTGCCTTTACCCCCTTCCTCTCCTGAGGGGTTTAGGTATTTATATTGACATAAAATAGCAATAATATCCTAAGTTCTGAACTAGCATCCTATTCTGCAATGTGCTGTGCAAAAACAGAATAAAAGGCACTCTTTTTAAAAGACTTTTTAAAGTATGCAAGAAGATAACCTGAAAGTTTTTAGGTTCAGTGAAATAAATTCAATCCACAGCAAATATGAAGGCATAGGGGTCAAACATGTAGATGCTGGAGATCCATAAGGAAGAGGTATCCAAGGTTACTGTATGGGGTAAGTGGGAAAGAGTCTGCCCCTGTACGGTACAAGAGACTTTCGTAACAGGAAAAGTTGTGTAGTCTTACATCCCGTGGGAAGGAGCTAAATAGGTTGTAACACAGCAATGGGATATTCCCCTCCTGTGTCAGGGGAGCAAAGTGCACATATGACATTGTTTACTTGGTCAGGCAAGTGAGGTCTCAGACTTACAAATGTGCCTCAAAAGCTTCTTTGTTTAATGCAAATTAAAAAAGTAGTTGCCTTAGGCAAGTTTGGCATCTCAACTGATAGACAAACAATGACAGAGCTGTGCGCTATGGGTCTATGCTTATTGTAAAAAAAAGTATTAGTAAGGCCTTCCTTAGACCAAAGCAACAATCTCCTGTCAATTAACTATGATGTTATCAAATTGACAGGGAGTTAAGGAAACCAGCTACATTGCACTGTTACTAAATTCCAAGCTGGTTAATTTTTCATGGGTCACATTGAACAAGTTGAGAGAATGAAAGTCTGAAAGAAAAAAATCCTTTCCCTTCTGGAAACAATGCAAAGAATATAAAGAAGAAATAATAATAGATATTGTTTGTTCCCCTTCTAAATACACTAGCTTGCTTTCAAAATGAACACTTCACCAATATATACATACAAGTGCATAACTTCAAAATGTCTTAAATACACTGCCACATCATTCATGTCTTTGGGGTTTTTGATCACATACCTCTTAAAATTAGTGCGTACTCTTTCTTGTGTCTTGCAATTCAAAACATCTAAAACATTAAAAGAAATCTTTCTATACTGGCTTTTTAGTGGTTTGTATGTCAAACCCAATACATCTCCCACCTCCCAATGCAATAGTACCTTAAGTCCTCAGATAAGGATTCCACCTTAGATGCTACCATGGCACCACTAACTGAAACACTTTAGTAGCTGGGTATTGAGCACTTTTTTAAAGCATTAAACACATACTTCTGCCCCGCTCAGCCCCAAATCACAACATACAAGTTTGGTAGTATACAGTAGGCAGCCTAAGTATAAAAAAATGCAATAAATATAATAAAAAATAATAATAACTAACAGCTCAGCCTGTTAGCTGCCATCTGCACTCAAAATAGGTATCATGTTGACAACGACAAGAGTACTTGAATAAAGGAGCTACTCCAGTATCCTGCATCTGAGTCTGTATTTTCACATAATTATAGCCAATTAATTGTTACATGATACTGACCAAAACACCTCCTGATTCAGAGTCTCAGTTGCTCTAGATAGAAGCATATATGGGAGAAGAGGTGGGGTTTTTTCTCCCCCCTCCCCTTACTCCAAGCCCAAAGTTACCCCTCTCAGGAGACCCTCTCAAAAATAATGAGGTCCCCTGAAGAAATTCAGCACCAAAGAAAAGGTGAACTCTCAGTAAACAAAGCTCCAGATACAGAAACAAGCGTACACTTTTGATTATTATTGTCAAGTATCCCCAACCATTTCACTCTAATGACACCTACCCAGTTTTCCTGATCCTTCTTAGAGGTGGTGCAAGGTAGATTTCTGTAACAGAACGAGGAAAGTGCAAAGAGAGCAATACCCCCGTCCCGAATCCAAACAGCAGCAACGCTCCCCCTCCTTCACATTCCTTTGAAGACAGGCCACTGTCTCATCCTCATTCATGCCTAACACAGCACACCATCCGTCGGCAGCCCTACCCCTGGTGCTCTGCACAAAGGGAACCCAGCTAACATGTTCACGATCGCGCACGGTACACCGGCCTCACCTAAGCTTTAAGGAAAGATTACACCTATTATTACTGTTTCTGCATTGTGGCCATCCATTTAAAGAATCTGTCAAAAGCCACATGTCAAAAAGGTCTGCAATCACCACAATGAAGAACAGCAAAATACACTTGCCAATTCTTCTCTTCATCAGTAGTGACAAAGTATAAAGCAACTGTTCTCCTGCAGTGAAACCTCTGGTGCACATCACCAAACTAACATTTCACAACGGATTTTATCTTGTCGCCTGTCACCAAATAGCGACAAATCAGTCATCACTGCCTTTGTAACAAGCCTGGAGAGGTGCAGAAATCCCCAATTGTATTTAACTCAAGAGGCTGACCACAATAACTGCCCATTGCTAAGTATCAATTACAACTTGTTTGCAGTCTCCCTGGCCCAGAACATCGTGGAAGTTGTCACTTGCACTTCCTTTATGTCATGAGCCTCAGGGAATTGCAATGATAGCTGACTGTTTTCCTTTGAGTCAGGTTGGGGTCTGGTACTCTCTGTATCTGGTTTCATAATTCCATTCTTTTCTCATTATTTCACCTGTGAAACAGCCTCCCCATCACATCCCCTTGCACCTCCTGAGCTCCTGCAGCTCAGACTTAATACCATCACATCAACAGAGACAACCTCCAGGAACACCTTACAAAAACATATATCTCTGTGATCCTTTACAGATGCTCTCATACAACCACAGCAACCTTCCTGCAGCTCAGCTGCCCAGGCAGAGAGAGCCCTGACGGGGCAATCGCACACCGCCCTGGGCTTCTAACAAGAGATTCATTCAGCCCTTTCCCCCACCGTAAGTCCACAGCTGTATTTAAGTGATGTCTGGTCATTCTCTCTCTATCCATTGAGGAGATCAAGGGAGAAGTTGCTGGTGGTCCTCCCACCTGAACTATAATTAAGAAATAAATTGAAGATTGTTAAACCCAGTCTTGTCACCTTTTCTTCAAGTGTCTGTGACAGGAAGCCACCGGACTGACGGATTTGCAGCTCCAGTTTTACAGAGTTTGGCCAGGGAAAGGCATAATAGCTGCCCTCACCCCTACACTCCTTTACTTAGCTAAAGCTAACATTACACATAGTCTTTACAAGCTTTAGCCTACTGCACCGTCATATGCATTGCACAGGAACTGTTGAGCGCACCGATAGCACTGTTAAGCCCAATTAATATCTTGCTCTGTACTCCTTGCTTGCAGGATCTTTGTCTCCTGGGTGGCCTTTCTGCTAATAATTCAAAGCGACTTTTGACAAGGCTGCACTTAAGTAGGACACACGGCTAAGCAATACAAGATGACAGGCCGTGCATTGTTGGGTGATTATCATATGCCTCAGGTAGCAGCAAGAGGCTAAAGTGCAAGTGACTTCAACCACCCAGCAAGTACGGTAATCCCCCTGCCACGCACAGTTTGGAACTGCATCCTGATGGGAACATCAGGGAATTAAATCAGCCATCTGCATTTAATGGGTATTATGGGATCAAATACGATTGTTAGAAAGTTCATCCAGAGACGATCCATAAATCAGAGAAGCAGCTGAATTATGCCTTTTGTTGTTGTTGTTGTTGCGCCTTTCCACAAACTGTGATCGCCTATTGACACAATTACCAAGAAATGCTCTTCCCCGCAAGAAACAAAAAAGTCCCCATCCCATCCCTCCTAACCCGCAGAACACCTCCAGAGCAGGGCCTGCTCTCCTTAGGAATGGAAGTCGTGAGAACCACGAGTCCAGCCGGGGCAGGACTCGCCGAGGGGACAAGCCAACAGCTGAGGGTGACCCCAGTGCAATGTCCTCACCCCTCAGGCCCGAGGGGACGGGGATGGTGGCAGGGCCTAGAGCCACCAGTGGGCCCAGCCCAGGTGAGGCGATGAACTGGCCTGGGCTCCATCCAGACAGCATGAAACAAGCCTAGAAACAGAGCTACCTCTAACAAATCTTCTAGCTGTGAAAAAGGACCAGAGACAGGGCTGGACACAAAGCTACCTGAAGCACAGCTTTAGGGCCCATCCAGGAAGGCCAGTCAGGAAACTGGGAGGAGCAGGAACCAGAGCAGAGTCCCATGAGGTACCTCAGGAGAGGGCCCCAAACCCCTAAGCTGAGCTTAAATAGGGCTCCTGGGGTGCTAGCGGGAGTTTGCAGCGTTGGAGGCCCCAGGTGTGGCTGTTTAGGGCGGTTGAGGCCTATTAGTGCCCTTAGGGCCTAGGCACGGCCAAGGCAGGTGCTCTGACATGGCGGTAGGAGGAGGGAAGGTGGCAGCAAAACCTCCTCGTACGCCTCAGCGTTGTTCATTCAGGTGACCTCGGTCCCAGCCCTCTGCTTGGCCCACTTAAAGGTGAAAATAAGTGTTGATAACAGTCGTAAAAGGGCTTCTAAATGGGTTACCTGAAGTAGCTCATAAAGTTGGCTTTGCTTCAGAAGAGAAATGAGCAATGGGCGCATTAGAGCATGATCACAGGCAGCTTCCCACACATCTGAAGACAGCTTGCTCTCTTCTATGCTTCATAAAGCCCACCAAGGTTTTGGTTTGGGGTTTTTTTGGTGGTATGAATGAGTAATTACAAAGTGTCTGGAAGGTGCTGTAAATGCTGAGGAAGCTTCTGAAATCTTAAAATAATAGTAAAAATAGCATATACTTTGAGGGGTTATATTTCTGGATGTAGAAGACTGTGTACGGGACTCTACCATATTACCTACAGACATATTTGGAATACTGTTAGCTGAGGAGGGTTAGGAGATCCCACCTACAAGGCACTGTGTTGCCATGGTATAGGGCACTATAGGACAATGCACTAAAACAACCCTTTATACACCACCACAGTTCCTGAGAAGAATCCTCTGCTGCACAGAGGCTGAAAACAGCTGCAACAATTTCCTTACTGTGAATGAATTTATAACTTTAAACCTTTTTGATTCCATTGTGTACTGAGATTTCTTCCATTTAATTCTGACCGGTTGCACTAGGCTCGGTTTCCTGTTTCTGTAAAGGCCAGCTCAAAGCTAACTTCTCTTATTGTCTGCTGCACGCATAGGTGCAGGAACTGAGCACGCAAAAGCCTGATTCATGCATAATCATCTTAAATACAGCCAAGTCCCCCACCCTTCAGACCTGGTAGGAAACAGAGCGCTTAGTATTATCATGGCTGCCTAGTCAAGCAAACAAGCTTGTTGCAAACAGCTGACAGATGCTGCTGGAAGCTCAATTAATTAGCCGCTAGGAAGGCTGTCCTGCTGAAGAGATGGTGTTAAAGTTGTTTAAATTGTGGCCTAAGTGACCCCCCTGTTGCAGAAAGCCAGTATCCTGGGACAAAAGTCCAGCTAGTCTCTGCGTGGGCACCCTGCCATCTGAACAGATGGATGTGAATGTGGGCAGCCAGGAGTCCTTCATGTCTGTGTATTCAGTGTAGACACTTGGAGCAACATTAATAATGGGAATTGTCCAAATGTCCCTTCACCCTGAGCTCCTAAACCAAGCTTTGTGTGTGAATGTGTGTTTAGGGAATCTACATCAATGAAGTAAGACCAACAAAGACTGACTACAACGATCACATGTATAAAACCTGACCTCTCTGTCTCTCTCATACCTACAAACACACCTTTAGCAATGAGAGATTTTGTAGCAAAAGAAAACAAACCAAAAAACCACACCTTCTCAGGAGGTAGAACTATTTTATTTTCAATTGCTGATCTTGGCTGTGTTTGCAATGAGGCAGGTGCTAGTCAATGCCTGTGCTATCCAGTGTTCAGGGAAGAGTGAAGAGATTGCCCTTCCTATATAATCCAGGAAAAGAGGAGTTCAGGGGAATGCCAAGGCTGCTCTTGATGTCCTGAGCCCTCAGATGGCACTGTGTTAAACTCTGGAAAGTGTTTTTATCTTCAGGGAAGGAATGGCTTCACTCACTGCTCTGAGAGGAAAAGGACTTTCAGTACAAAGGCATCGCTGAAGTCCTTTAGGACTTTCCCTTGTAGTCCTGCTAATTTTCTTTATTAAATTTCTGATCATTCCAGTCACATTTGAGTTCCTTTCCTGAAAGGGAAGTTAAAGAAATAGCTTTGATACAACTGATAGGCATCCAGGGATGTGTGGAGAAGGCGATAAGGCCTGTTAGCAGAGAGGGGATGGATGGGGCTCTGTTGCTTTTCTCCACCATGAGATTTCTTGGTGGGATCATGCAGTGGCTGGACCTCAGTGAAGCACAAGGCCGTTCTTCCAGTGTGCTCCTGCAAAGATATTCCTAGAGCTGCTTCCTCTCTGGTATTCAGGAGCACGTGCAACTCTGGATCTGCACTTTGGCGAAGCAAACACATACACGTAAAGAAAATGAGCTTCCACCTGCACTGGGCCCCGTGGAATTTTCCAGGAAACCTGGCCAGAGTTTTGTGTCTCTAACAAAAACAAAACAGTTTTTAAACCAGCTTCAAGCTTTGTTGCAAATATTTCTCACAGGCCTCTGTAGCAGGAATAATTACTGTCCTTATTTATCGAGTAGATTATAGAAATCCCCTAGTAAGTAAATTGTAGGATTAAGAGGAAGGTTAATGTGCTAGATTAAACTGACACATTTATTTACTTCCTCCCAGAAGGAAAGACTAAAGGACAGTGACCTATCACGTGTATTAATTCAACATTTAACCCTGCCTCGGCTCCAGTGATTATCTCTGCAAGTGCCAAGTCTCAGTCAAGCAGATTCCAGTGCAATACTTCATACGCACAAGTTCTGCTGTCTCAAATACTTTATCCCTTCAGTTCCCAATTTTTCAGATGGTCATGTATACTGGTTTTGGCTGGGATAGAGTTAATTTTCTTCATAGTAGCTGGTATGGGGCTAAGTTTTGGATTTGTGCTGAAAACAGCGTTGATGACACAGGGATGTTTTGGCTCCTGCTGAGCAGGGCTCACCCAGAGCCAAGGG
>JANZLQ010000025.1:3000942-3024342 GCA_026212715.1 Elanus axillaris | reverse complement strand
CTGCCCGTGGGAAGTGGGGAATGAATTCCTTGTTTGGCTTTGCTTGCGTGTGCGGCTTTTGCTTTACCTATTAAACTGTCTTTATCTCAGCCCATGAGTTTTCTCACTTTTACTCTTCTGATTCTCTCCCCCATCCCACCGGGGGGGCTTAGTTGCCACGACATAATGTGTTGTACTTTTGCAGTGCCTTCCCTCTAGAGTTTCAAAGGGTTCACAGTGAATTACACCTGCGTTCACCCCACAGAAAGCGTTACTTATCCTCACTTTACAAGTATTCATTCTAACACAGGGATTAATGCCAATTTTTCCTATGACTTGTCCGGATGAAGTGGACAACTTGTGCATGATTCAGAGCCACTGTGTTCTTTGGGAGTCCCTTAGAGTGATTTTTTCCTATTGTAAAAGCCACAATCCAGGCTATGACAATATCCCAAACTGCACACACTTCAGAGCAAAGACGCCAGCTGGGTTTCCTGCTACTTTCTGATACCGACACTGGTATTATGGTCATGTTGCCTGGGGGTTGATGCTGCAGTTGAGGACAGTAATGAAGAAGCAGATAAGGATCTTATCTTCTGTTAGCTCTATAACATCAGTGCATGTATGTCTGAATAGGGGCTGGGCTGCTTTGCTTTTCAAGCGAGTATTCTTCTCTACTTTCCTGTATTTCATTCTCGATCAGTAACCAAGTTGCATCCAACAGCACTGCCTGAGCACATGTATCATCACAAGTAGCACATAATGCCCAGACTTGCCCAAGAAGATAGTTTTCTGCAAATGAACATTAGAGATTTTATGAGACTACTGAGGTGGAGGCTTCTTGCAGCATGCTGTGTGTGCATCCCTGCATTCCCTCACCAGCCAGTGAAAGGAGGAGAGAGAAGCAGATACCAAATGGAGAAGCAACTTTACTGCAGTCACAAGCAAGGGACGTGGCAGGAGCAGGACTACGGTCTCCAGAAAACTAACCTCCAGTGCCTAAACTCCTAGTCTTAGTGTTGTGAGCTCCTCAAGAGTGGGATGTGGTAATGCACTGAAATAGGCAACACTGTCTGACACGGACATGTCTTTCCTCACCCCAACATTAGTGTCGTGCCTTCTCCACTCTGGGAACCCTTCTAAGAGAAACTTGGAAAAGCCATCTAGGTGCAAATGCCACCTAGGTTTGCACAGCAGGTTGGGAGCAGGGCTGGGATTTACCTCAAACCCAGTGACATGACCATCTGCCTGTTCCCCTCCCTTCAAATAAAAGTTTCGTCCCTACATGCTGGCCCCGACAGGTTTCTATATTTATCCATTCTTATTTTAGGAGGCCTGCAGGAGAAACGTATAGATTACAGATGTGGCGCTCCTTGTTCTAGCTAAGGTTTCCAATAGGGATAGTTGTTCTGGGACAGAATCCCAGCCGACAGTCATTTGCTGTTCGCCTGCCAAAGGGGACTGCAAGCATTGCCAATGCTCTGCTTGACTTAGATTGAACAGTTCACAGCCTCTGAGGAAGGGGAGGAAAATTCCATCATGAAATAGCTGATTTAAAGTGCTGTATCCCACAGCGACAGTAAAGAGTGTTTGCTAATACTAATGCAGCTTTCAGAAAGAGACTTTAAGTTCAGCTTTCAAAATGTGTTTCTGCTTGGGAGAGGGCTCACATTAAACCCCTCCATCAGTTCAAAACTTCAGTGAGTTTTGGACAGAAAACCGATTCTGATTTCACAGCTGATGCCAGTTTTGCAAAACGTGACTGCTTATGGAGAGGAGGAGGAGGAGGAGGAGGAGAAGGAAGAGATTCTAGTGACATATCCACCTTCTCTTCTTTACATATGGAGCAAGGCATAGCTGCGAGCGTACAGGCCTGTCTCTCAGTCATCAGTGGGATTTTGCTTGTGTCAGAAATGGATATACAAGAGGACGATAGGAAGTGACCCTGCAAAATGTAAAACTGTATTCAGAAATCTACTTGTAAGCAAAATTTGCATTGTTTAATATGTTGATGACTAGCATATGTACAAAATTCCGCTCTATTGATACGCAATTTTTGCAGATAATACAATATGTAGAGATGCTCCAAAAAAAGCAAAAGCAAAGAACCAGAATGACAGTATCTATCAGAGACCCTGATAAAGATCATTTTCAAGATGATAAACTTCTTTCCATCAAAGGATGCTAAAAAAGGAAATAATTCTATCCAGAGATTTTGATCCTACAGAACAATTATAGTTTGCAGGGGTTAAATAGTCACAGCATTTTTATGTGTTTACATCTGATAACTCCCAGTAGAGATAAACATATTTAGTGCTTGAAATGTAAGTTAACACTGGACATCTTAAACATATTACAAGAGATTTATCAGAAAGGACATTAAAGACTATTATTAGCCCCAGCTGCAAATATCTATCACGAAGGAATGGCTCTATGTGAGTTAATTGCCTTCAAAATGGTAGGCCTTATTTAAAACCCCCTTCGGTGGATGTCTTTCCACTGATTTCAGCAGCCTTTGGGTCAAGACTTCTTTTATTAGAAAGGCATTTAATTTAATAGTGAGAGGAAGGACTGAAAAGCCAGACACCCACATTTCCTTTGCCTTCTCATGACAGGCAAGGTTAGTCAGTGTAATCAGCAGTTGAGATTTGGAACAACTTAACCAATGTAACCTGGACACCAGCTGGTAAAAGAACAAACTAAATGGGTCAGAACTTCAGATGGAGAACAGGGGCTTATTCCAGTTTCCACTAAAGCCAGCTGAAAAATTTCTACACACTTTAGCTAGCACTGGCCCTAGCTCTTCCTTCTCTGTTAGAAGCAATGGAAATTTTGCTACTGACTTCAATTAGGGGAGAACTAAAGCTGTGTGACTTGGTATAATTATACAGATAGGCGTTTCAAAAGGAAACAAGGATCAGATAGCTACATGAGTTACATCTGGTTTTGAAAGAGCAACCCTATGTGAAGTGGAGAAGGATTATGAGTATTACAGGTTTTTTTGATACAGACCTCCCAAGTGTATGCCTAATTTAGCACTCAAACTTCTCTATGATTAAGTTAGACTGATATAAATGAAGCAAAATCAATATTTTTTCTTAGTGATAAGCTAATAGATACAAGAAATATGATGTCTAATGGAAACAAGTGGAAAGGCCACAAAAGATGCATCAACTATTGATACCTTTTTTGTTTTAATAACAAGATGTGGCCAGTCAGCTATTACATTAGTCAGCTTACCTCTATATTGCATCCTTCCATAGTATGACTTAAGTAAGTAAATTTAAATTTCCCAGCATCCCCAAAAAGCAGGAAAATCAAATGATAGATTAGGCCCAAGTGGCCTATCAATTTATGCTTGAACACATGGCCGCACCAAAACCGGAGAATCACGGTAGCAAAAGTCATCAGCAACCTGTCAGAGAGGAATTTTGTAGGAGAGGAGATCTGTGATCAAAGGCTGCAGAATTCATCCCCCTCAGCCCCACCGCCTCCAAGGATCCGGCACAGCCAGGTCAGACCACATCCCTCCAGGAAACTGGGGGGTCAGGAGCTGGGAAAAAGAGGCAAGTCTGTCCATATTGAATGGGAAAACCCCAGGAAGAATGGCCTGTACAAAACTGTGTTTAAATAAGTAGGAAAGGAAAGACAGCCAGGTGGCTTATGAGATGGACGATATTTTAACTTTAGGCTCACCTTTCAAATTCAGCTTGGGCTGTTGGTGGTTGAAACTTGTTATGAGGGTTTATCTTTTACATTTAGGCTACTTCTTAATAACTAAGTGGCCACCCCAGAGGATCATTGCTGCCTTTCATCAGTACTACAGCCTCAAAATGGGAATAGTGGCAAATATTTTCAGAAGATACCAGCCTGACTGGGATACCCTAATATTACACTGAATAGCCCAGAACCTCCACTAAGTTCAAAAGTAACGCTTCATGCCAGGTAAGGGGAGGAAGAATTTGGCCCTTGCTCTTCTGAGTAAACAGGCTGAGTAATTCACAGTTTCAGTCTGTCATTCATAACTAGTACAGATGGTTTATCTGGAAGGAAGGATGGAAATGCTGTCTTCCATTGACTGCAAGTAACACAAATGGCCGCATCTAATTGCCATGTTGTCACCCTACAGTGCTTTCTAGGTCTGGCGTATGCACTTTCATATCTTATGACAGTTTGGGGCTGATGCTTCATGTTCTTGTAAAATATCAAGTTACATTAGGTCAGTAGTCTCACGTACTACAGTATAAGAGACCGCCACTGAATGAATACGGTATAGAAATATTTTTAGTTGTTCTTTTTCCCTGGAACCACTGCCTGGCTCTTAGCTGTCTAAAAACTAATCTGTGTTGAGACACTGTAAGGTGGAAAGGAGAGTAAGAACAACAGTTATGCAAAAATGTTAAGAAACTTTAATGACTTGTGAAAACATATAATTAGGGATTTGCAGCCCACCCAGGAAATCTTGCATGTTGAATTACCACACTACTCAAAGTATGTATTTTAATTGCTGGGTGAAGTGCATACATATAAGCCAAGCTGTTGAAAGAGCAGCTGCAGTAGTGTTACCACAGTGACTGGCAAGCCACAAATCCTGGTACTGAAATAGGTTATTCATAAACTGCTTCTATGACATCCTCTGTCTGTGAAGTCAGTTGGGCTTTAGGGAAAAAAAAGAACATCTGATGTTCTGGTTTACCTTCTCAGCATTAACTCACTGACATTAAACAGATACTTATTACACTTGTGGTTTTAACATATTTCCTACCCATTTATAGCTGTTGTGTAGGGATGATGCTGTAAAAAAGCTGTCACCTCACTGCTAATGTCACGAGCCGAGCATGTAATCACCTTTCGGGGGGAGCCTCAGTGAATCACAGAGGATCCGACCCTGTTCCAGAGAATAACTCAGGTTGGAAGGGACCTCAGTCCAACCTCCTGCCCAATGCAGGGACAGCTGTGAGGTCAGACCAGGTTGCTCAGGGCTTCACCCAGCTGGGTCTTGAAAGCCTCCGGGCACGGAGGCTGCACAGCCTCTCTGTCCAGCCTCTTCTACTGCTGGGCTTGCCTCTTGGTGAAAAAGTGGGGGTTTATTTCCAGCACCAATAATCTCTTGTTTCAACTTTGGTCCTTTGGCTCTCATCCTCCTACCGCGCACAACTGAACAGCCTGGCTCCATCTTCTTGATAACTTTATTGTGGGTAGTGGAAGGCCCTCAGTTCCCGCTGAAGCCACCTCTTCTCCAGGCGGAACAAGTTCAGTTCCCTCAGCCTCTCCTCACCAGACAAGTGCTCTCACCCCAGGCCAACCCGGTGCTCCTCCACTGAACTCGCTTCCTTTTATTGATGCCTTTCTTGCATCGGGAGGGGTGGGTAAAACGGTATTGTAAGTGCAGTCTAACAAATGCTGGGTGAAGGAAGGTGGGAACTTCCCGCAGCGGCTGACTGTGCTCCTGCTAATACAGCCAAGGATGCTGTTAGCCATCACCTCTGCCAGGGCACGGGCCTGGCTTGTGCTCAGCTTGCTGCCTGCCAAGGCCCCCAGGACCGTTCCCGCTCCCCAGCCCGTATCGCTGCAGGGGATTCTTCCTTCCCGAGTACAGGACTTCACGTTTACTCCTGTAGAACTTCATAGGGTTCCTGTTGGCACGCTCCTCCAGCCTGTCGAGGTCCCTCCGGATGGCAGTCCTGCCCTCAGGTGTATCAGTTGCTCCCTCCGATTTGGGGTCATCTGCAAACTCCACAAACGTGCGCTCTACCACCTCCAGGCCACTGCTGTACAGGACTGGTCCCCGGAGAGACCCCAGTGGTGCTCCCCTTGTCACTCACCGCCTGCTAGAGCACGACCCACTATTCACTACCCTCTGAGCCTGACCATCCCAACTTTTTCTTATGCATCTATTTGTCCGCCCATGCAGACCATAAAGCCCCAACTTGGGTGCGACAGCATTGTGGAGGACAATGTTGAAAGGTCTTGCTAAAGTGAGATCCAGTGCTCTCCCCTCCTCCACAAATCCGGTGATTTTATCCTGGAAGCCAAGGAGATCAGATCAGTCAGGTATGATTTACCTGCTTGGTACTGTCTCTTCTCTGCTCTTTTAAAAAAGAAAGGCAATTCAACGTGCTTACTATCAAGAACTTCATACCTTCTCACAAAGCTGTACTTTTACCATCACAGAATTTAAAATATTCAATGACTTAGAAGTAAAATACACCTCAGAGCTCTAGAGAGGGCCACCAGCAGTGAAGCAATGGCTAATGCCTGTAAGTAAGACCATGCCCTTGACATGCTTAAGAACCAAGGAACCGTGGAAATCAGTAGCTACTTACAGACTAATAAATTCAGTGCCTGAGCTGTTCGTGTGCCCTGGGACAGGACTGGCTGCGCTGTTAGCATGTTCACCGGCGCTGCTTGGCCTGGGCCAACTAATACTCTTCCAATTAATTCCTGGCTACAAATCGGCAGCTGAAATATCCCAATAGGCAATTTGCATGCAAACATCCTGTGTTGGGGACCAGGAGTTTACTA
Source organism: Elanus axillaris (assembly GCA_026212715.1). NCBI lineage: Eukaryota > Metazoa > Chordata > Aves > Accipitriformes > Accipitridae > Elanus > Elanus axillaris. Next base: position 3,017,838 of record JANZLQ010000025.1, on the reverse strand, counting down.
ACGTAAATGTGGGCTGTTCCAGGCCAACTGGCCCCCAAACCCAGGACATTCCCAGGCACATTTAATTAGCTCTTATACACTGAGCCGCTGGAAGTTTTTTTTCCAATTCAACTGGTTCATATGTGACTCTGTCCTGATCAATGTGTGCCTCTCACCCATGAAGATTTAAAAACTAAGAATCGGTTGCATATCACTTTTTTTTTTTTGAAAACTCATGCTAATACAACAAAACCACTTCTTCTGTGTGCATTTACGAAGGTGAAAGCTACTCCACAGATAATTTTCAAAATAAGCCTGTACAGCAGCTGGTGTGATACTGTTTTATCAGAAGCATGAATACGCACCATCATGTAGCATTTCTTTCCTTATCTGAACAGTATCACTGAACTGATGACACCCAGGTCCATTCAGAGAGTTAAATTCCTCCTTCATGTATGAACATGATGTTCCCACAGTGCGAGGAAGTGTGAAATAATATGGTGAGAGAACTGGCTACTAAGATAGAGAAAAGTGACTTTCTCCAGTCAAATTGGGGTGATTTTTCAGAGGCATAAGCGACACCCGACTCCCATTAAAGACGAATGACAATTAGCCATCCATCGCCACGCTGTGCCCTGCAAGCTCTAGAAAGGGGGATTCTGCGTCCCTGCTAAGAAAAAGCTCCAAATGGATGTGTCTAACGCAGGGCTTAGCAGGTTGCCCACCTCTAGGCGCATTCATTCTTACATATCCACTGGTTCCTGCAGCCGACCGGGACACAGTTGTCCACCGACATCCCAACTATCTTCAGGAGATGCGTGCTCCTCCCCAGGAGGCAGAAGAGCGGGGAACAGCTTGGAGCTGAAACCTACCTTTAGGTATAATTGAAGCATAATACCCAAGCTGGTGAGAGAAAGCCACAATGAGATCAGAGTTTTTGTATTGCATTAGTTTTGTTGATAGCTAAACAGTTCCACAGATGCGCTGAACCATGAAACACATAAACACGCAAGAGGAAAGACATATTTTGTCAGTAAACTTTACGTAAATGTTGCGCAAATATTAAAACATCAGTAATGGGGTAGGGCTTAAATGAAAACATGGTCGGTTTTCTGTGGACAAAACAGCCAGTTTGCTGTAATATGAGACTTCTGTATTAAATGAGTAGCTTTTAATTACCCCAATGAAAGTTCTTTTTTGACAGGATGGGTGAACTCTCTTCTGCATCAAGACATGAGGAAAAGAGAAGGGAATTACAAGCTTTCAGTCATAACTTGGTGTCCCACCAGGAGCTGTACAGTGGAAGTGGGGGTGCAGAGGTCCTCACGTCACCCCTGCCCAGGAGAAGACCATCATGGGCAGCAGCAGAACCCAGCGGTGCCCACAGAGACACCGCGTCCTGCGGGAACGGGCCAGGTCATTGCGCTTGGTTTTCTTCCCCACTATTCACTTTCTCTGCTGGCTCACAATAAAAAAAACGTCATGGCACTTCGCTCCAGTGTAGATATGCCATGGGCCTACAAATTGGACTAGGCTGTTATCAGTCAAACACAGATCTCCCAAGTACATAACACTTACTTCTATCTGCATTCAAGAACTCCTCCAAATCTCTCTGCCCATCTCGTCAGCTTGCAATGACGACTCACTGATTACGTTAATGAAACATGAGAGGGCTCCATCAGTTCATGAACAACTAGGAAACAGCAACTGAATACAAAGACATTTTCCATCAGGTTTTTTTGTTTGGTTTTTTTTTTGGTTGGTTGTTTTGGGGTTGGTTTTTTTTGCAACAGATCAGTCAGGTTTGCATTACAGTGCCTGCTTCCACAACAGAAAGCTCAGAGTGGGAAGTGTCTTCCAGGTTTTTAATCAGTCTCCTGATCCCAGATGTGCCAGGACAGCTGTTTTTGCAACCTTCATGATGGACAAAATCACAGGTGTTGAGGGAGGACTGAGACTTCTCTTGAGTTTAGCCTTTTGGGGCTGGACAAGACACTGATTTTATACTAAGAAAAATGGTTTTGTACAAAGATAGCAGTGGTGGCATCTATTCTCAGGAAACTAAGACCCTCTGGGGTCTGTGACTCCCAGGTTGCAGCTGTCCTTCCGATGGAGACTGCAGGATGAAGCACAAGGGGGAAGTTGATCAGCTGGACACAGGACAAAAAAAGAGTCTCTCTGCAGTAACGAGGCATAGCTTTCAGCCCAGTAATGCAAAAGCCCAGAAGCGGAGCGGGACGCCGAACACCTTACTAACATGGCCAGAATGAAGCTTCAGCTCAGTTATGCGTAGATGTTCCCACACCCTTAATATAACAGCTATTTGCAAGCAGAATATCCAGCCATACATACTCAGGAAATATGTCACCTACCCTGAATTTTATTTGCATTTATATCTGCTGTACGTATTTTTGCTGGAGTTCTAATAGATTCATGCTTCTGGCTGCTCAAAGCACACGGACTTTACTTTGCATTGGCAAAGCACAGGCAAAAAAATCAAGCCTAGGAAAGAGCATCTAATTCTACTCCTTGACTTTTGTCAGGATAGCATTTAAAATAACCATTGTGAGTGTTTAAATTTGTATATATGTATATACATTTGCTTATTTGCAAATGCGTATGGAAAAATATGAGACAGAAGTGTCTTTGTCCTTCCGTCAACTACAAAGGGAGTTTAGATGGTGAGATCATCTGTCAACATCTATCCCATAAATGTTTAAATATGGACAGATGAGAGTGTCATTGATTATCTGGTTCCTTTATGCTGTAGATTGGAGACTAGATGACTAGCGGTTTACCAGGAGAAGCAGGAACCCAGGCAGTAAGCTGGCAGTTGCATTCAGTCAACGCGGAGCTGGAAAACTGTCTTTGTGCTTAGCCAGCAAGTAGCAGGGAAGTTAGGGGTGGATTTTGTTGGATGCAGTATCCTTCCCTTTCTATCCTGAACTGTTGTATTGCGCTGTCACCCTTGTATAGGCTGTGCAAATTCTTTGTGTGCTTTGAGTTCTCTGAATTTTTAAAACTGTTGTATAAATGGCAATTAATAAAAAAAGAAAAAAGGAGCACGAAAAAAGAGCCTGCTCTAAAGCTCACAGAAGCCAGTGTGCAGATATGAGTGACTTCAGAGGGCTCTGCATCAGGCCCTACGCCTTTAATTCTGTTTGAAGTGAGAACACAGATCTGAAATGTTTTAACAAAAACAAAACTTCCTATGCCAATGTAACAAAACCTCTAACATGTGCCTGCTCAGGAAGTTCAGCTCTTTGTGGGACCAAATTAACAACTTCTATCCTTGAATGAGATAAAACTGAACAGAAACTCCTTGTGGAAGACTTTCCAACTATTTATTAAAAGCACACAGAGCTGATAAAATATTATTCTGTTCCAATTCATTCTTTCTCCAGACTACTGCACTTTTTTGTTGGGCCAATGCGTTTTCCAGGACTGGCCTTTTCCTTGCTCTTTTCCTGTGCTGGCATCTTTTGGAGGTCTGTTTCCTTCACGCTACAGCACTACACCGCTGCCCTCAGGAACATCAGATCTTGCAAATTCTGTGTTAAACTCCATCGGTAAAAGACACCAGCCTTCATGGAGTTTAAATTGTTTGGAGAGATCAAGAAGAGTGTGCTGGACAATTCTATGGAGCAAAATGAAGCTAGATGTCTGGTTCATATCATACTCATATAAAGTCAGTATTCGCTGGCTTCAGGTGATTTCTCAGTAATAGGACTACAAAGGGATTAGCAGTATATCTGTGATGTCTCAGAGTTTTATGGTGGCACCATCCACATATAAACCTACAGAACAAGACGTGCAAGTAAAAGTATTCGGACTGCACCTCTGAAGGCAACAATTTAAACCCTCTTGCTCATTCTCTGCCCATCTGGAATAAAATGTCTGAGGACAAAGAGATTGGAAATTTCATCTGTAGAGACATTTTAAGTACAGAACCCCTAACTATAAAACAATCCAGTTTTCCCCTAATAAAAAATACACTTTCACGTATCCTCCACCTCCTTGAACTCCATTTATGTAATAGTTTTTACCACATCAGAAAATAATTTTTAAACACTGATAAAAAAAAAAAGTGGTTCCAACTAATACAGTTGTTCTGGCCACCACAGAAAGAGCAATTTTCCTGCTAGTACTTCCCCTGCATTCCCCCCTCCACCCCCAAAACCCACAGTGGGATCGCTGTATGTTTAATTGTGGTGTGGCCTATAAAGCACAGACACAGAACAAGCAAGGGCAAAGAAAAAAGGGAGCAAGAAAGTGTTTGAAGAGAGGGAGACCATAAAATCATTGCCTCTGCAGCTTAAAGATGTAGCAACCCGTTTTGCTGTAGCAACTCAAAGCTTCAGGGCGACTTGGAGTACCTGAAGGTATGTGTGGACTGATGGTGACTGCTAGTAATTTTTGTGCTCCTGAAAAGGATACAGCACAGGAGCTATACGTTACCGCAAAGCTGATGTTGCTGAAGAAGCTGTCATGATTTGGTATAAATATGCTAAATAAGTCTTTATTAAGTAAGTTTTTGGTTTATTATATTAATTATATTTATTATTATAATTATTAAATACCTATTTAAGTATTTCCAGTCCTAAGTGCTTACAAAAAATCACAGGCTTTTCTAGAAGGAAAAATTATATTCATAACTTCAAGATTATTGGGGGGGAGGGGAAGAGGGAGATTTGGGATCTTCTTTCAGATGTTAGATTTCATACACCCAACTTTCCTCTAGAATCAAGAATGGTTAAGTGATGAAAGCTGCAATTCTGCTTTCAGAACAAAGTTTCTTTCACAGGAGACACAGAAAACCATTAACTGTAAGACCATCAGAACCAACACTGAGTATTTTTGGTTGCTTTTTTCAAGTGTTCATTGTAGGGTTTTCATTTTTTATCGTCTTTTATTTTAGCCAACCACAACGTCTATCGTCTAAAATGTTCCCCAAATGCATGCCATTGTTTCTCCCTTTCTATATTCTTAACGAGTCAACTGATCTTGCTCTTGTTGGTTTTTACCAAGTAGGGGGAAGTGCCTCTGACTACCAATCCCTCTAGTCTAGAAGACTGACTGCACTAGGTAACTCCCAAATACAGGGGACAGTTGGCTTGTAGAGAGTTACGTGGGAATTGTATAATTACGTACAAGAAACATGAGGTGAAGAAAGCACACAAATCTGCTTCTCTGCAGTCATAATTTTGTTGACATTCAACCAAGGGAGCAGTTCTGAATTGCCGTCTATCTTTGTCGCTGCCTTTGCATCAGAAGTAGATCAAGTACTGCCTGCTGGGGAGAATATACAGCAAAAGGTTTAATTCTACTACTCCTACTACTAAATAATTTATGCTGCTGTAACACAAACTGAAAGAGGCTAAAACCAAAGCAGCACGTGGTAATCATGCTCCTTGAAGTTTGGCTTGTTCAGGCAGTCACGAGGGCTAAAAACCAGAGGAGAAGGCTGAGCTATCACATGTCAGTGGACCACCCCAGCCACCAAATCCACTGCAGAGCATCTTCAGGTACCGCTGCGTTTCGCTGTTAACACGTTCCCAGCAGGGTGCCATAGGTGAGATAATTTTACCTGCTCAGAATAAACAATCTTTCGGTGTGTGCGGTTACACACTCACTGGCAGGAGCTTGCAATAAATCTTGGGTAATGAACTAAATGATAATTTCTATGTATAAAGGATTTTAAAAAATAAAATCCACATTTAGAAAAGTAAGTGTAATACTAGGTACTTAAAGTTAAGCATCCTTTAAGAAGGAAATAATCATGGCTTCAGTTTTCCTGCCCATAAAATGGGGGTAATGTTACATAGCCATTTGCTAAATTACTACAGGATGTTTAGATGGGAGCCTCTACATTAGGGCACGATAGTGCTATTTTCAATCTCTCTCCACACAATATTAAGTGCAATGCTTCCAAAAACATGCCCTGTCTACACTGCCGCATAGTCAAGTCTGATTTTAAAAAAATAAAGGAGAGTGAGTGATCAAGCACACATTACAGCTGTGCCACTGGGTCAGTAAGTGAGAAGTTAAAATAAGAAGTTCATTCAATAAAATATTGATTCTGGAAACAGATTACAGGAAATCATACTGTACCACTAACTTAATTTATGAGTATTTATATTGCAGGAATTATACCAATATATCAAACACAATGCCTTCAACCTTAGTTCAAAAGAGAATTTTATCTCTAAGCTTTAACAACAGGGCTGAAAATAATTCAGATTATATGGGCAGCATTTTAGCAGCCCATTTTCATCTTCTTTAAAAGCAACACTCTAATGCATGATGGTTAAGGATCAAGTTGGGATTATGTGGAGAATGTTAAACATATACCAAATAATACATCTGTTTTGAATAAAAGATGTTGCATAGAGTTCCAGTTCATTTTTTTCAACTCTTTGCTGTACGTGTTGTAGCTGCTAAGTGAAACCACGCATCAGATAAATACATCACTTCAGCAACAGATTGCTGATCAATTGTCTGACATGTTCTGAAATACGCGGGTTAAAAATACTTGGGGGCAAAAGATTTTCTAGTTTGGAAAAAAAACCTGTTTCATGTTCTCTTGTGGTTCATTCTTCCATCTCTGAGCTTCTAGGAGTGCTACCACTTCTCTAGGCTGGTGCTAGATCTTTTCCTCCACGGTGGGAAAGCAGCAGACCTCACACCATGTTCTCTGCCCATTTACAAATGCTCGTCTGACTGCAGTCGTACTTGCTGACCTCTTGGTCTCCGGCCAACAAGCAGGTTGTTCCCAGTAAGAGAACCACTAACATACTCTGTTTGATTGCTGTATCTTACAACTTGAATATCATTTTGAAGCAGCTCTTTTTTTCAGAATATTCATTCAGAAATTCTGATACTTGGATTATTTTTTTTAATCAATTGAAATAGGAAACTGAAAACTTTCCATTGCAGTTTGTCGAAAGTACTATCTTTGACTCACTAATAATTTCATTTCAATAACGTCAAAACCATAACATACTGATGTTAAATATCTACATTATCAAATCTGTATGATAACAGTATCAATAACTAGCATGACTAGTTACTAACATTCAAACAAAAATAGTTTTGATACTTTAATACTTTCACTGAAACAACTGTCTAGCACTTTTCCTGGTCGTCCAAGAGGGCAACCCAAGACGACCCCTCCGGGCGTCGGGGCTGCTCGCCAAGGGAGACCATTTCCTTCTCCGCCCCGCTTCCCGCACAGGCTCCAGACCTGCTACCTGCCTCCCTGGGCACGTCCGCGAGGAAGCGCAGACCTTCGTCTCCGGGGAAAATGTGAAAAATACAAGTCGCAGCCCAATGCGTGCTTCTCTGGCAGGGAGAGAGGCCCTCCCTATAATGTTGGGCAAGGATTCCACCGGGCCCCTGGCCAAGGCCATCCTGAGGACAGGCCGAAGGCTACAGCCGCCCCAGCTGCTGAGAGAGCTCTGCCACCACTTCCACCCCCCTCGGCAAGTCCCGAATAGCGATGGTCTGTGGGCTGGTGGGACCGTATTTCGTGGGACTGAGTGGATCCCATGCTGCTCACCCAGCACGCTGCATGAGCAGCAACTGCACATCCCACAACATACTCTAGAAGATGAGGGACACTTGGAATCCCACAATCTTCTCTCTTGGGTAACTCCTGTGCAAGAGGAACCCAGAGCAGAGCCTGAAGAGCTCCACTGCCTCATGAGCCTCCCTGGCCCCTTCCCACCCAGCACTACCGTAAGCCCCAGTGATGCCTGGCCAGCGTGCCTCCACACCGTGCCCCAAAACCGTTGTGCAGGCTCGTATTCCTCTCCTACCCTTTTCCAGCAACTAGACCACCAAGTGACCGCCCCTCTTGCCGTCACAAGAGGCCGTCCCTTTTACCATCACGCAGCTGGTGAGGAACCCCGGTTGACCAGCTTGTACTCAAAGCTACAAGCAATTTCCATCCACTGGGGACATAAGTTGGAAACTTCTTTGTGGAGCAGTAGGTCTGGGCACGCTGACAGGGTTGCCAGACCCACATCACTTCCCAGTACAAGGGAAAATGGGTGCATGTGAACACAGTGCGTGCTAGACTGCAGCCGCTCTTCTGGTTCATCCAGAGCTTCTTACTGAATTTCTGGCAGCATTCCTCATCTTTTCTCACTCTTGCTAGCCTCCCCATCCGCAGCCTCACCTCCTTGTCCTTAGAGGAGCTCTCTGTCAGCCTCCTCCAGAGGCAGAGGAGGAAGGCATTTAGATTTAGATTTCTTAATGAGGAAAACACAGTAGAAACAGCCGCCCTACAAAGGCCCAGCGCCTAAGAACAGTGCAATTATACAACTACTTGCCCTGAATACTCATCCAGCCTCCAACTGACTCCACTCAGGAACCGGAGGTATTTTCTACGTATTGAGTAATTTAAACCCTATTTGATGCCCTCTGCTCATACAGGAAAAAAACAGTGAACAACCAATCCCCCTTCAGCTTCTTCACTCCCACCTATTGTATCATCGTTCAGTGACTTCTTTTCCATGCTGAGGTGCACTAGACAATGAATTCTGGTAACCAGACAAGTCCACATACACTAAAGGGTCCTGAAGCTGCCAGCTCCCACGAACTCAACCATTCCTACATCAACAGGTATCAGAGACAGAAAGCTTGGTAAAAATACAATGACCTGTCACCCAGGCTGATCCTGGGCTGACCTTCGAATATTTCCTCACTGGTGTAATCCTCTGCGGTTTTCCGATAACCTAAGGCAGATGCATGTGATGACAGAAGAAATATTTTCAACCTGATATACTGCTGGGTGATGGTTTTGTGCAGTCCTTTTGCAGTGACTGTGAAGCAGGCAGGGAGAGTTCTTGCTCACTGTAGTATCTGCTAAGCACCAGGGCCATTTACAGTCCCACTGGGGTCTGGCCAAAGACCCAGCTCCTTTCTACTACACAGAGCAATCCTCCTAGGGCAGACTCTTTAGCATAAGAAAGCTGCTAGAGCAAGGGCAAAAATACTGTTTCTGAGGCACAGGAAACCTAGTCACATCAGCAGATGTTCCCGCAGCCAGTGGAAACTGGCACAGACAATAAATGTAACTTCCAGGAAAAAAAAAAATTGATTTATGGAGTGGGAAGTTTTCAAAGGGGCTCTTGCAGTCCAAAGGGACACCTACTACCAGCCCTGCCAATGACTCTTGCTGTGTTCTCAGCATCCCCTCCCCAGTATCTTTATCTCCTCTTTCTTCTCGTGCAAGGTACATCTCAACTCCTGGCCTAAGGAAGCTTCAGACTCGGATCTGTCTACAGCTACAGTGGCCGTGAGTGTCACACCAGCACAGCCATGACGGTGAAGCTCTGCAGCGTGGGTGCAAGGTTTGCCAACTGAAGGAGATTTTGTGCCGATGTAGTTACATTACGCTCTGAACCCAACAAATTAATCTGGCAGCAGCTTTCTCCTGGCAGCACAGCTGCGGCCACACCAGGAACTTTGCTGGCTGAGCTCCACTGAGCAGGTGGGATTATTTTTTTTTTCTTTTTTTTCAAACACAAGCTAACATCATTGTGTGAGCAAAACTTTCTAATGTAGGACTGGTCCTAAAAAGAACATCTCCAACATCTCTGATGTAAAAAGCTCCGTTACCTCTGCATGTATCAAGCTGTCTTGTCCTTCAACTCCAACTCCCCAAAAAATTAATTTGTGTCCTCCAAAAAAGGAGGTGGGAAGACCGGTGATGCTTATGGATCACAGGAACGTCAGAACTGCTTTACTAGTTTTTTCTGTGGTAGCAGCGTTTGATTGCTGCACTAACAAAGCAATCGGTGAAGCTTCTGGTTCCTGCTGGTATGTGAGGGACACAGGATCATGATGCACATTAAGGCAGAATCAGCTTCAGCTTTGGAAAGCAGAGGAAACACCCCCACTTTTTTTAGAAACTGTAGGACCACTGCCACGCAAAGGGTTTTTTTTTAAAAGGGGGTTAGTTAATTTGTTTGATTACTGGGCTTACAGATGTCCTACTTTCAGTTCTAGTGAAGGGATAGGAAAGATACACAAAATTAATATGCATTTAGAAATTAATCAACACATTGAACATTAATGCCAGATTATCTGTTTACTTGTTGATATTTAGTATCTTTTTGCTATAGGACCTCATTAGCCTTGCCAGAAAAAAAAACCCTCTTTGTATAAAGCTCCTCGGAAAAATAATGTAAGCTGGAGATCTTACACAGTTTGAGTAGGAAACAAAGTGATGTGAAAGGGCTTTTCTTCACCTGCCTTCTGTTAGTAACGACAGTTTGTTCTTCCTTATAGTTAGTTACATGTGGGTTACTTCAGTATTTCATTTTGAAAAGCCACAGTATATCCAGCATACCTCAACTCCAGAGAGTCAGATAAAAAGATTAGTCAACAAAAAAGACAAAAAGAATAAGCAAGTAATGTGTCAGCCCTATATACGTGTCAGGCTCAGAGCACTTCACCCGTCCCTGTTTTGGACTGCTGTCACCAAGTGCATCCTCCACGATCCTCAGGCACCTTGTAGCCTTTTATAGATATTTTTTCCGATTCGCTTGATTTAAAAACAAAGCAATCTTCACTGAGAGAAACTCTGTAACTTGTGCGACAGATACCTTGAACCAAGACCACTCAGACATTTTAAGTCAGGCATCAAAAAAACCCAACTGAGTGCCAATGCAACATTAACACTGGTCATTTTATAAATAAAACAAAAGAGATCTTGAAAGATAATATGAGACTCTTTGTATTCAGACGGTATATTGCATGTCTTTGATTACTAAATATGTGTTATTAATCTAATGATTGTTATTTTAAGTGAAAAATCATTAAATGTACAGAATATGTAGAGCATAAAGTCACACCCCTGTAAAAAGCCTATCTTTTTGCATTTCCTGACTTAAAAAAAACACTTGAAAACTTGATAAACTTCATAAAATCTGCAATATGGTACATTAATAATAACTCGGTGTTATGTAAAGTTAAAATCTGCTGCCAAACATTAATGTTGCCAAGTTAACACTGACTTGCAGATAACCATTATCATGGCGGAGAGTTTTTCCTGGATATTAACTTATTCACTGAAAATGCAGTTTTCACAAATCAAAGCAATCTTTAACTCATGTCAAATCTGGCAAACGCATCTGAACTTTTTTTTTTTCAGTGATGAAAATGTTTTGGCTCTACTAATTCAGTAGATGAAGAGCGTTCAAGAGCATGACCCCACAGGGCAAAGGTTAAGGCATTTGCCTCCGAGTTAGGATATCTACTTTGCACTCTTTGTTCCAAATTCACTAAAAAGGAGGTTTGACCATTTTTCTTTTAGTTCTCAAGGTAACTACTCACTGGGCTGCTAGTAAAAGGAGAAGGGAAAGGAGGAATAATGAAAATTACCATCTATTTATTGAGATACATCACTCACTCTCTTTAATTTCATAAAAGTGGCCAGAAATACTTTGTATAAGACAGTTATGTTAATCGGCCATTATTAAAATGTTTGATCTTGGCTCTACCTGAACCAAAGTTTAAAGCCTCAGCATGGCTGCTGAAACCAAAACATCATTTACTCACCTCCTTTTTTAAATCAGTACCTTTAGCAATGCATTTTCCAGCTCTCTCTTCCTTCAGAAAAACCAGTCTTGAAGCACCTGGCCACATACAGAGAAACAGAAAGCGATCAAACGCAGCCAGGATGCAAAAATCTCATTGCTACGCATAAGCAGGGACAGGAAGCAGGAACAACGTTAACAATCAATAACTAAGAGAATTAATACAGAGCCCAGCTTTTACCACAAAGCACACGTTGCAGGCACTGTAGCCAACATATTCATCACATAGAAAAGCAGATTTTTATCAGTTAGAAGGCTTCACTTCCATATGTAACACCCAAAAAAAAATACAGTCAGCATCTGAACTGCCTGGACCAGGTAAACGGTGATCGATCGGACTCTGCCCACCGGCCTTTGCTGCGATCAGCCTCCCCAAGTGCTCCTTCCTCGGCTGCATTTAGAATTAATCCCACAAGATCCAGATTAGAGGGAGCAGAAACCCAGATTAGATACCACTCCCATTTAAAGTATAAACCCAAGAAAATTATATTAGTATATTTTAGAGGTTTCTAAGACAGTCCAAGTCCATTTAACTGACCTAAGAATGTTAAAGAAATTGCCACAAGTAACAAAGAAGGGACCTAGCTGGGAACCTGTTTTTCCAGGGTTTGTGGTTACCTTATTCATTTTACTTTTTTTTTTCTTTTACAAGTTTTCTGGTTTAGATCTTTTAAGAAAAAGCTGTCTTTAACATTTTAAAAAAATAATCTTCTTAAGAATCAGCAATACTCTCTAGGGGTTGTTTCAGGCAATTCTAATTCTAGTTTCCTCTTCACGTGGGATAAGGATCTTGGACAGTGTCAGAGATTTGGTATGTGCACAAGATCTTGGCCCTGGAACATGAAGTTGTCATAGCTACTTTGGATGGTTTCTAAACATGACCAAATCCTCCACAGGATCCTTCCCAAGTTTAAAGGGCTCTTCTGCAAAAGCTGGTTCCGAGGGTTTCAAAGCAAGTCTCACTGTTTTGCCTATATGTATCTATACAACTAATACAAAGAAAAGCATTCAATAAATCAATGACAAGGTAAATTTCAAAATAAATAACTAAATAAAAGGAGTCCAGGACTGCTTAAGAGCGGTGTTCCTCAGACTTCAACAGGGCATTTTCATGGTCTGCAGGGGACTTCTCTTTAAAAAACAAGAGTTTGCAAGACTGCATGTGTAACATAGTTTTTCAGGTGGAGAGCTTGTCATTGTTCTTTTGAAAATACACATTTTTTAAAAATTATAAGGAAAAGGGTGAGTGAGAGAGACTACAGACCAATTAAGAGAAAGCTCATCTTCTGAAAACAGAAGAAAATGGTCCAGTTCTTAGACGCAGACTGTACAATGAATTCTGGTTTGGTCACAGCAGTGTAAAACTGGAGTAAATTCATCAACAGCAGAGAAGCTGAGCTGGAATTAGAACAGCTGAGAGCAAAGCTAGGCCTTCAGTTTTACATTTTGTTCAGCTCTCCTATGACTTGAGAAGAATTATAAAACAGCAGCTCATAATCTCTGGAAATATATGGAAAAGTAAGTAATTTTCTTCTGGGCCTAAAGATGGAAGGATGGTTTAATTACCTTTAGCATCAAAGCAATAATCTTGATTTGAAGGTATGGTTATACATTAGAATATGGTATTATAAACCCTCTGACACAGGAGAAAGTAACATTTTTCCAAACTGTATTTTACCCTAGATCTTCAGGTTAGTCTCTATTCTTTTCCATTGTCAATGCAAGAGACGAGAGCAGAATAAATTGTGAACTTCAACTGTTAAAAGAAGAACAGGGATTGTTGATTCCAAAGGTAACTACAGGGTACAGTCATAGCAGAGAAGATAAAAAGGGAAATCTAGTAAATGGAAATCAGTTTGGAACAAGCTCTTCAGTGAGAACTGTTGCCATAAACCGCTGCTATTGAAATACAAAAAAAAAAAAAAAAAAAGACAGAAAAGAAAAACAACCCAGCTTAGTAGGTTAGGTCTGCTTTGAGTAGGAGGTTGGACCAGGTGATCTCCAAAGTCCCTTCCAACCTAAATCATCCCATGATTCTAAACAAACTGGACTTTTCCATGTAAACATATTTTTTCAAGAGATTAAAAGAGATTTAAAAAAATATATTGATTGGATAGGTAGTTACTACTATAGTAAAACTTACAAGTAGTCACTTACAAATAGCAAAAATATTACTTCCTCAGGAATACAAAAAATAACAACCTTATGGTTTGATCATTCAAGTAAAGTCTCGTCAGAGAAAAACATAATGTACAACTCTTATTATCATTTTCCCTAAGCTTTCCCACTGATGGAACACAACTTTTTGGTCACGTATATCACTGCTTCTCTCTCAATTGCAGTCCTCTTGTTGCATTCCAAAAGACTCAAGGAAACGATGTTGTTGAATACAAAATTTTATGAATGTTATACAGTAAAGACCTGTTGGAAAATGTTTCAGTGTATAACTTCTAGGAAATTTAGTTTTAATGTGGGATATGCATCACTCATGAACAGGGCACTTAATTTTTATTGCCTTGTTGGTTAAGTTAATTACGTTATAACTGCTAGCAATTTTTCATCAAAACAGGAGGCTGTTTTACCATATTTTTTACCTTTTGCTCCACTGGAGTGCACTGGAAAATATCACAAATGTAGACAGAGGAGCATTGTTAAATGGTGGTATTTGTGCTTGTAGGTTCAATCTAAAATAACGTTGCCATAAACCAACAATAAAATGGAATACAAGGCTGACATTAAGGTAAAGGAGTGGAATTTGCCACAGTAAAGTAATGAAAAGAGAAAAACTTTGGCAGCTTTAGCTTCAGATGTATATTAGGTGAAAAACAAGTAATACATAAAAGTTTTTTTTGTATTGATTCTCCTATTGCACCTGTGTTACTTGACAGTGCTTTGGGGTTCCAGTTGTGCGTACGAACATGGTTAGGCAAGGTACTAAAAAAAGGCAACAACAAAAGAGTCACAGAGACTCTGCTGATGCCCGTGCGTGTGTACAGGCGCGGTCTGGCATTGCTTCCCCACCTGAAAATCTCACTGAGACTTCTACTTCCGTCCCACTTGATCCAATATCCACAGACAGAATCCCCTTTTACTTTTAAGGAAAAGATTAGAGTCAAAACAGACTGTCACACTGATTTGAACAATAAATACAATATTTCTTTCTAGTGCAGTTAGAATATGCCCAAAGAGCTCTTTTGGTAAAAATCTGGTCGTTTTTATGCTTGCATTTATGTGCAGTTCTATAATCCTATGAGCTATTTTGGTATTTGTCATCTCCATCTCTGTGTTTTCCCACTGTTTTGATGTGAAGCTCAGTTTTTATATCTTCATGCAAGTCTCTGAGTCGGCAGCAGTTCAGGTCCTGAAGATGTGGAAGGCACAACTGGCTGTGACCACTAGCTGTAAGTGTTTAAGCTCACTCCTCTCCCAAAAAGAGACTGAACTGCTTTCAGTGATTAAAGGTAGATACTGATAAACAATTTCAGGATGCAGTTATATAGCATTTTCACCCCTCTGACTGGAGGAAACCAGCTGCTATTGACTTAAAGGGGTTTGAGCTTCTGCTGAGAGTTATCCTCTAACAGTTGGGACCACTTTTGAGCCACACAAGTGGAACTGATCTACACGGCACCACTATGGTCCTAAGAGGTATCTGGTTAAGATGTTCTTCAAGATCAGGCCGAAAGCACACGGGAAGGTTACTCGACTGCTATGACAGGTACGAGTACCATTATAGACATATTTTCTGATTTCTCTGCTTTCATCATGGCTTTCTTGGTAGTATTTCTTTTTTCTCTGAAAAGGCCACAGTTTATACCCTCTCACAGAAATAGATATTTCCTTCGTGTGGTTTTATAGCTTGTCATTTTTGGCCTTGATTTCCCTTGCAGTACACCTTCAAACATTTTTAGGCCATACGTTTCTACAAGGAGCAGCAGATGTTTCCTGAAACAATGAAAGTCTCCTTTCTCCCCAAAATGTATACTGCCCTCTCTCACATTTGGTTGGTTGGTTGGTTTGGGTTGTTTTTCTCTTTATCAATCATCATCTACATGGAAATATGTATTTAAAAGATCGGTCTGTCTTTCTTCAGATGAGGGCAGCTTATCACCAACATTTGTAAACCTGGGCTACTACACAAGTTACTGTAAAGACACCAACGATAAAGACAGTTCCTCTCCTGAAGAGCTTACAATTAAGTGTCTGACAAGAGACCACAGCTGGACACAACCCCCGCACACACACACAAAAAAAGAAGAGACTTGTAGTGGTATTTGGCAAAAGATCAGGTAAATTGTCACTGGGACAATGCTCCCCTGTTAGAAGATCACCGATAGGACCTGAACGACTACATGAGCGCTGTTCAGTTGTGCTTACCTAGCCAAGCTAACTCCAAGGAAAACCAACCAAACAAACAATTCTTGGAAATCGTGTTTCCCTCATTGTGTCCCCGGGTGAGAGGACAGGGTGCTGGACAGGACATCACAGCAACTCGGCAGCACAGAGAGATTCAGTTTTGAACCCCGGAGCCTCTGTACGTCTAGGGAAGGAAACCTCCCTGGACCTTTCCAGAGTACGATATTTTGAGGGCTTTTTCTGACACTGTTCTCCTACTTAAACATTTCTAAAGCCACCGCCAAGGAGAGAAGAAGATCCAAAGATGAGAACTTACAGTTCTCTGAGGTCCTGCAGGTGGAAGACTTGGGAGAGCTGGAGAAGAAGATTGTTTCCTCCTTCCATGTCCCTCCTCTCTCTTCTTACCCCTGCCTTGCCACATAGCGCCTCTGGACTCTTACAGTATTTTGATTTGAGCTTAAATGTAACCAAATCCTACACTAGACTCCAGCAAGGCTAAGCTAAAAGGCCTGATGAGGAAATGCTGCTGGGAAACATCTGTGCTTTGTTTTATGCAACCAAAAAGTTAAAATTATTTTCATAAATACCATAATGTATAAAAGCTGTGAACACCCAACTGTAGTGTCAGACTTCCAAATTGTATAAATCTATTTGTCTCTCATATTAGTAAATGTTATTTGAACAGAAATAGTACATTGTAACAGCCTAACAAGAAGCAGTCTTCCTGATGACGTTTGAGACTTCTTTGCTCCACTGTATGGAAATATTTAAGACTTAAAAGATTTAAATTACAACACAGCATTTAAAATGGCTCAGTCCTGTTCCCAGTAAAGTCAAAGAGGATTTTTACCATCAACTTCAGTGGAAATGGCATAAGGGCCAAGAGGCATTTTAACTTTCTTTTTTTCCTATTTTGTTCTAAGAGTCAAGTAGTTTCTCCAAAGCCCACCCCACC
>JANZLQ010000025.1:2920228-2959473 GCA_026212715.1 Elanus axillaris | reverse complement strand
GGTGTCCGTGCTCCGGCTCTCTTGGTGCGTGGGAGTGGGGGCAGGACACGGGGGACACACGACACGGGGGGAGACGAAGCCAGGCAGCGCCGTCACTCTGCTGGAGAAGCCGTCAGGCAAAAAATCCCGTCGTGAGGAAGCGGGAGGTTCAGAACGAAAACCAGGCAGCGATGAAATGAAATGTCATTTTCGGAAGGAAAAAAGGCACCGGGCCCTCAGTGTTTTGCGTGCAAAAGCTACGGTAGGCTACAGCCAAAATTAGGTTAAAGAAGCAACTCCTTTGCAAGATAGAGTTCTGTATTCGAAGTGCGCTGTCTGATAAAAGTATTCTTCTTCGGCACGCTTGCCTACTAACCCCGGGCCCGCTGGGACACTGTAAACATTTTTACAACCAGGAGCAATTAGTGTCTGACTTTCTGAGAAAGAAAACCTGACTGCAGCTCGAATAGCTGGCAGTAGGATGATTGATGCATTTTAATGCTCTGGACATATTTTGGTAATCCAATTACCTATTTAAAGTATAAACCTGACGTTTAACAATATCGATGTAATTAGTATAAATGTCTAAAAAACAGGATTATATATAATACTGTCTGGCACTGTTTCTCGCAGCGCATGTTTGAGTGCGCAATGTGTCTGTACACAGATGTATGTTTAGTTTCTTCTAAAGAAGATGGTGCTAGTCTAACTTTCCATTTGTGTACTCCTTTCACTGCTCGTCTTCTTTAGGGTTGGAAGCATTCGCCAGCAACGTGAGAGCTGGCCCTTAAGAAGCTTATTTGGGGGGGATTATCTGCTGGTACATAGACAGAGTTAATTCAGTTATTTGCTATAAAGCGATCGGGGATAACTTGTAAGAGAGAGTGTGTGGATGTAGTAATAGCAGCATAAATCTTCAGAGCGGCTACATATGCTAACACCATGATATGGCAAATGATTTGTATTAGTGAGCAGATATTACCGGCTGGGTGGGAAATGCAGAGGAAGAAAAATCCTCTGCGCCTTTTGCATCTGTTCTGCTGATGCTCCCATGTCCTTTCGATTCCACGTCCTTTACAACCGCGCTTCTCCACACTCGTGGGAAGCAGCTTAGCAGGAACACATCTTTTTCATATGCGTACAGGAAAATACTCGCGCCTAATCCCTAAAGATTGGGACTGCTGGAGACGGTCCCTGAAGCTTGTCTCTTAATCTGTGCGGTGCGGAGGGAGCTGCGCAAGCAGAGAAGGGCCAGCCCGCTCTGCGACGCAGCCCCTTCGAGGGGATGGCGGGCACTGCTTCACCGTTAATGTCAACCAGCGTGACTGATGCTCCCACGTGAGCTGATACAGTCGGGGCTATACAGCCTGGCCTGCTTTTCCCATCCCGCTTAGATCAGGGCTGTATCGACCTCTGTGATAAAACTGGCTGTTACGGGAACAGGGTTGCCTCTGTCTCAGTCCCTGGACCGGGGCGTAAACGTGCCATTTCCCTGCTTTTGCACCTTGTTCGTCTTCTGACTGAGCCTATGTGCTCTTTAGGGCAAGCTCGCTCTCTCGACCTCCGTTTGTGCCGTGTCCCTGTGCCTGAGGAGAGCTCTACTGAGGTTCTTAGGTACTCCTTTTACGTAGGACTCTCATAGTAGTCATCTATAAAAGGATTTGGAATAAGACTTCAACTTTACTGTCCCCCCAGAGATGTCCTGGCTTAGAGGGAGAACAGGTGAACCTCCAAAGGGTATCGATCGGCTCTTTTCAGAATCACCTGAAGCTGATGCTTTTGCCCAGCGGAAGCAAGACAGATAAAGAACATTTCACACTGGGCTGCCATAATCACCGTGAACTTGCCTTACCTGACCGATACGGGCTATTTCCATGTATTGAAACAGCCACACAAAGACGGGATGGTGATTGTGATATGACTTCTCGGTAGCTCTAGAAGATAAAGTCCCCCACTTCTCTGAAAGATGCGGACTAAAATTCCCCGCCTAAAACGGCAGAGCCTTGGTAAATCTGTGACTGGCCACCCCTCTCCCTGCCATCGTCTAGGCCAAGCACTCAAGTTCTGAATAACCTTGAATCCAAATGCATTTGGATGTAGGCGACTCTCTCAATCCTTTGTGGCAAGCAGGTTTCTGGGAATTAGATGTCTAGCATGCCTTAAAATTGAAAAAAAAGTAACGACTTCAGTAATTATAAGGAAAGGTGGCAGCATCCAGAATTTGTAGGATGGCAGCGTAGAATTACTACATATGTTGCATTACTAACGTCATATAACAAGTGGGTAGAAAGCGACATGAAATATCCAGATGAGTTGGTAAGATTAAATGCAGATATGCTTGCATATTAAACGAAGAACAAGGCTAATCCCTCAGAAGACAATCTTTCAAAGGAGGTGTTAAAGAGCCAAGCAAAGCGAGCTGCAATTATACAGCTAGACTGACAAACACATTTTATGCAATGGAAAAAATGCACCATGTGTACCTGGCAATAGGGCATGCTAAAGGTAGAGCGGTGCCAAGTGTTTTCTCAGTGCATGGGACTCCGTAATTTGGACTGAAATGCAGTCAGAGAGTCCTAACCCCCAAAATACATTTTAACCCTCTAGTCCTCCCAAGTCACCGCAAGCAACAGAAAGCCGGGACCAGCTATAGATCAAAGGAGTTCTGCAGATGTGCTGACGCCACAGGTTACGGAACTGGTTAATGTTGCAAGCCCGATTTCTTCAGCCCATAACCCTTGCACGTTGTTTTACCCTCCGTGGACTCTCACCGGTGCTTTTCATGCATGCTGGCAAACCACCTCTACCTGCTACCTGCCTGGCAGATGGCTTTTTGCAACTCCAGGTCCACCTGCTTGGCTCTTCTCATTATTTTTGCTCTTTCCTCCTTGGTGCTTCACTGCCCTCCTGTACAGAATTAGCCCAACCTGCCCCAGGTATAGAACTTCTATAGTATACAGCAGCGCGCCACATTGGGAGAGTTGTATGGGAACCAGCCAGGCCTCGAGTCGTGAGACCCATGGTCAAGGTATCTACACACGAAAGCAAAATCTCCGTGACTTTTGGGTCACGGGACTGTGTCGTGCACATGTGAATACCCTGGCAATGAGCTGAACAAACTTGTCACGGAAAGCTGCAGGCTTATAAGCCCAGAATTACCTGGGAGGCTAAGAAAGGCCAGGAGCTCAGGCACAGGAGTGCTCTGGAAGAAAAGCCAAGGAAGGCAGGTGCCTGGAGAATGTCTTTCAGTCCTTTAAGGGTTATTAGCACCCTCTTCTCCTCTTTTACTCTCCCTTCAATCCTCCTCCAAAGGTAAAAGGATACGTTTTCCCTCCATTGTGGAGAGCTGCTGTAGGACTTGCTGGCTGCTTCTTGTCAAGACAGCTCCTCTGTGTTTGCTTTTGCTGCAACACATGCATAAGGAGCGTTGCAAATACTCCAACGAGAGCAAATGTGAAGAAATTCTAGATACAGAGAGACTTAAAGTATTTTCTCAGTAGGTTTTTCTGTCCGTATGCAATATATTTCCATGACTTTTCCCTTCTGTTACTGCCTAAATGTCAGTAGGACAAATCTTTAGGTAAAGCACTGAGTTGCCTTTTCCAGGCTTTCCTCTTGGGCTTTTTTTCTAAAAGGCAGTTTTCTTGATAATGCGATAGAGCTGAAAGTTAGCTGCCTCGTTCCGTTCTTCTAATGGAGTATAGGCAGCTTTTCTAAAGTTAAGATGGTTAAGGCCAAATAGTTGCTCTCATCATAAAAAAATCTTTCTTCCATTAGGATCTGACAGCAAGATGATTATCACCTATTAATTATTTTACAGCAAATTGTACCTTCTTTAGAAAATCTGAAGACAGGCTAAATTAGAGTTCTTGTGTCTTTTTCTGGAAATAATTTTAATAGTGCATACAGTTTGTACCCACATTGTAGTTAGTTTTGAACATTTATTTTCTTTTCAGCCTATGCCTGTGGATCAGATTTCCCTTGTGGCAGGAACCCACAAAGGATAAAATTCACGTTTATGCAAAAATCCCACTTAATCATCACGGTGACATAGTCTTTGTTCTGGCTCTTTGTCCAAGGTCAAATTTCACCCTGAGTTCCCAAGTAATAAGAAAAAAAGGACATCCAGTGGTAGAGCAAGTGTGCAAACGAGGGCAAAAGCTAGCCTCAGATGTTTAACATGTGGCAGAAGATTTTTCCCCTGTGAAGTGGCACCAAGTCCACTGGTCACTGTACTGCATGTCCCAACGTTTTGATTGGAAATAGAGCCTCCCCATTGCTAATCGGCGGCACCACTTTCAAAACCGCTTGACCTCCAGGGACTTTACTGGCAGATTTGCGGTGCAAAGGTAGTTGCTGATGAGTTGCATCTTCCACCAGCATGTACGTGAAATCCACAACAGAGGCATTCAGAAACATTTTCGTCTGGATGGCCGTGGCTGTAGATCTGTGCAGCATTTGGGGAAGCCCTTATATCTTCTCTTTTCCGCCCTGAGGGCCTAAGGCTTCTCTCCCCTGGGGTTACGTCCACAGCCTAGCACGTTAATAAAGCAGGAGTGACTCTGCCACAGTCAACGGAGTGACTCTGGTGCAAGTGAGAGGAGAACCAAACCGAAAGTCAGCCCAAGCCTTGTTTTTCCAGTACCCATTCGAGTACAGCCTTGGCACAGGCTGCCCTATTACACAATTTAAAGAGAATGTGGCCGTATTTCCCAAGAACGTACAGCAAAAGCAATATTAATAGGAGGCCATGTGGGACAAACCCCCAGATCAGCTCTATGGGCTATTGAAAGAATCATTATGGCCCCTGGTGCCAGGAAGAGCTGACATAAAAACAAAATGTTATTTATTTTTTGAGGGGAGAAGCACTTCAGAAGCACCGCGGTATTTGCTCGTTACGGGCAAGGCGCTGTGGGGCAGCCCAGCTTTCAAAGCTGGAAGTAAGCATAAGCCATGAAGATATAAATGACCGTCTGCCTGCAAGTGGGGCCTGGAAAACCATCTGAGGTGTATTTAATTTAGAAGTGCTGCAGTACTGGGTCTAGGTATCACATCCACCCTCCCAGTCTGGCTGAAGTGAGACGTGATTATGAAATGTGGCTAGAGGTTAACAATAATTTCTTTCATTCAAGGATCGTAAGCGAATTAATCTTCCCAGATTTCAATTGACTTGGGCAAGGACCCTTTCACTCGCTGTCGGGGTAGAACACAGCAGCTGCTATGTAGCACCCAGCAGAGCTGTACGGACACGCGGGACCAGCACCAGTCCTAACGTCCCCGGCAGCAAGGCAAGGAAGCACCTGGAAAAGCCCAAGCGCATCTCTCATTTGTCTGGACCCTGCCCAGACAGCGGGATAGCCCCTCTAAAGATTACACTTTTCCACGGTGGGATTTGCTCCGCAAGGCCCGAGACTGGAGCGATGCCTGAGATGCTGACGAGCAGTACGCTGACTTCTGCCTGCCTCAGTTTCCCACAGCTTTCACAGGGCCAGAAGAATGTTGGCAGGGCTTGGAGGTAGGGGAGGGGCAGGAGAGCAAAAGCTGCCACAGCACTTTGAAATGGAAAACACGGCGTAAGTGCCGCGTCATTACTTTCAGTGACTCTTTTCCGACCACAAGCGGCAGAGATGGCATGATTGCGTCTCATCTGAACCATGGCATCGCTCTTGCCAACTTCACCACCGCCTGCGGAGCAGCCCTGGGGAGAGGGGCAGGGGGAAAGCACCTCGTACCAAAGTCACGAGCGTCGTCTCCGACGGTGCCTCCTCCCGCCGCGGGAGCCAGACGGCCACCGTGGGCACAGCGGAGCGAGGCTCGGCCGAGGAGAGCTGCTGGCCTCAGGGTGCGAGGTGGTCGGTGGCAGGCCGGGTAGCAGGCAGGACACGGTTAAGGGAGTGCTGAGGGGAATGGCAGCATCTCTCATGACTCCTTTGGCTGCTCGCCAGGGAGCCATGTGACTCCTTGGTTAAAAGAGTCCTCTCAACCATGAGACGCTTTTTTTTTTTTCCCCCCCTCTGGTTGTACCTTTTCTTTTCTGAAGTTAAAAGAAAACAAAACGTACCCACAAAACTTTCCGCATTAAAGTTATATTGTCGTCTGATGACTCAGGGTGAGAAACTCAAGGGGAATGAAGAGGAAGGGGAACATTTCTGAATCAGATTTGTTGTGCTGAGCCTTAAAGGAGAGGAGGATTTTGCTGGATGGAGAACAGCACAGCTGTACAGCACAGTGAGCAAGGAGCAAAGGACGGGGCTTAAATCTGTTCCCTACCGCTGTGGACTACCGCTAAATCTGTCAGAGTAGCTGCAAATCCAGTGGACTTTGATGCTATCAAAAGGGCTAAGGGTGGGAGCGCAAATAAATATGGCTTCATCTGATTCATAGTAAATTCCTTTTTCTCCACTCCCATGGCCTAAAGGGTACACCATCTAGCTTTACAGTTTTTGGTTGTTTTCTTGTATTGGCACCTCTCATCGCAGTGTCTGAGCACTGCCCATAATAATTAGATTGGCACATACCTAGTAGACTTCCTGGAGTCTTTTGTTCTTCTCCATTCTCTGTCTCTGGGGAGCTCTGCTCAGGGTAGGTGCTTCAGAGGGGAGGGATGGGGTCAGGTTATTGTTGTTAATGTCACTCTGGTTATGTTGTAAAAGATGTATCAAAGAAGAAGTTCTTGCACTATGACCTAAAGGTCATCAGGCTCTGGATTAGTCTAATCTCTGAAAGTTTGCTCCCCAGCCAGATCCTTTCGACCGAGAGTAACTTACCTCTGGGCTCAGAGCTTTGTCTTGCGTTTTATGATCTTCGTTGCTCCAGAGGAGCTCAACGGCCCTGGCAGAGGCAGTGGTTTGGTTTGTCTTCTCTTGCTGGGCCACGATCCACTAATTGCTGTGTGGAGGTTGGGCTTCACACCTTGAACTGGGGATGAAAGAGAAGAGGAGAGATGAGAAGGACTTGCATGCAGAGGCAATGTGCACAGCGTAACCTCACCTGGACACATGCTATCTGCTTTGAAGTCGGCATGCTGTTTTCACGGTCAGAGCACCTTGGAAGTCATAAAGCCTGGGTCTGGCTTTGGCTTAGTACCCTTCTGGGAGAAAAAGGGCAGAGCATTTTGAAAATTGCCAGCCAAGCAATTTTCCAGGCTCATCCATCTCTTTGGGTCCCTTGTAGGCTGCACCGAGCGGTTGGAAAAGCTGTGGCTGGAGAGTGGCAAGTTGCGGGACGTTCATTAACCAGTAGCGCACGACGCAAGCTGTGCTGAGGATGTGGGGGTGCCGGGCGGGATTTTTAGAAACAACAGCTTGCTCCTTTGTAACCCCCAAGCGCAGACGTGCTTCTGAGCAGAACCAAGGCATCATCTCAGAGTAAATACTCACTTTGAAGGAATGCATTTGAGACAAACATGTGTGCCTGCCCCTGTGTGCTCCTCTCCTCTCCTCTCCCCACCCCAGCTCCGCAGCTTGCCAAAGCCAGCTCCTCAGCAACAAGACTTGGCAGGTGGCACCTGATGAGATAATCGTGCCCCTGGGACATTAGGAGGCATGAGGTGCAGCCAGGTGCTCCTAATCTGTCCATGGGTGTGATTTTCTGTGGTAACCACACCCTCAAGTGTTGTCTTACTGCAATTAGGAAATTTGTTCAGTTTAGGTCAAGTACTTCTATTAGGGTGCTCTTCACAGCTGACATGTGTTGGCATGGTGGAAGCATGTGGACATCCGGGGTCAGGCAATGCACCGCGTTGAGCGGTGCTCCTGCAGCTCAGGGAAGAGATTCTACTTCTCACCACTTTGCTTAGTTCCGAACCCGGACCTCCCCTTCACAAAGACCCGCTAATCCGAGCATTAATTCAGGTGCAAATAAACCCAAATGGAAACGGTTCCCTGGGGCAAGACACTCTGTTTCATAAGTGTCACAGACAAGGAATCTTCCAAGAGTTTGCCACTTGCACTTCCTTGGACTTCCATTTTGCAGGAAGTGTTTTAAAAACTGGGACGTATGAGGGCCGTACTGCAGCAAACATCAAATGACAGTTCCTTCTGAAAACGCCCGGCTGGCTGGCTTGCACTTCAGTCTTACTACAGGTACGGAAGCTAGGTGTTAAAGCAGTGTGGTAGTGAAAAATACCAGTCAGATACTCGCACAGGTTCCTAACTTCTTATCTGAGGCTTGGTGTACCAAGGTCCAACAGACAACGAGGCGTTCCGGCTGTCACAGAGGTGAGTCGGAAAGGGAGGCCTCCAGCTGCGTGCAGAGTTCGTTCCCCATGCCTTTACTTGGGCAGAGCTGTCATTGCGAGCCACGTCTGCTGCAATACCGTAAGAGGTATAAAGTGACACAGCGCAGGAGCGGCTTCGAGTGCTGCCAGGGTCTTGGTGTGACTTTGGGGAAGCCTTTCCTGCCTGTGTGCTGCGGTTCCTCTTCTAACGTTGCCTGCCTGGGCTGCCAGCGGAGGAAGAGCTCTCTGTGCCTCCACGCAGGGAAGCACGTACAAAACCTGTGCTATTTGCCCTCCACGCAGCCAGCCGAGGCGCTGCCTAGTTTAGGATTAAAATTTGGCTCCATCCAAACGTTGCCTGAAGAGCTGCAGGATTTAGCTCACAGTATTTTGCTAGGAGAGTGCTCTTTATTGGAAAGAAATGGTAAAATCCGTCAACTCGCCGAGGAAGATCTCCTACGCTGGGTAAAGCTAAGTCAGAGGGACTGGTGTATTTTACCTCCCCCAAAATGAAAGACACCTGCAGTGCTAACAAAAGTCCTGCTTTTCTTCATATTGCACAGGTACGTTTTTTGAGGTGTATCAGATCTTTGCTTACATGATAGTTGCCATTGTATACCTAATTAGAGATCAGCTTTAGCTTTCTGACAATAGCTGGCATAGATTATGTTCACTCTAAGACATCTTGTGAGATAATTAAAGCGATGACTGACAACATAGCACAGCAAAAGGAATGTTTCTCAAAGTAGAGCCGCTTTGCAGGTTGCTTGTACGCACTTGGTTAAATGCAGCCCTGGTATAACCACCCTGACTCCGATGAGTTCCCCAGAAACGAATCTGGCGCCTTATCTTTTGAGAGCAAATCCTGAAATTCTCTCCGTTTCTGACTTCTTTGTAAATTCATGTTTAAAGGCATGTACATGAATATACTGCTTCTGAAGGGTGCCTGAATCACAGCCCTGGAAAATGAATTCCTCTCCTTACCCACAAAACCAGCACAGCACAAGCAGAGGGTGTGTGAGCTTCCCCACTCCACCCCATCCTTGTGTCTCATCCATGACCTAGAGGGGCAACCTCTAGCGAGGCATAAGCGGGTGGCTCAGCCTCTGTACTTATTTAATCCTTGGCCAACCTGCTAAGGCTGCCAATAAGGGTGCCAATTGTGGTGGTGGTTTCTGTGATGTGGATAGTTGTCCACTGGGAACTGGATTAAGACCATCAACTCATTTCAAATACTCTAGGCCACAAAGCATCTGCCAAACGGTAACCATTTTTTTGGTCACTACTGACTTGGGTCATGTTTGGATCAGCGATGAAAGGCTCCATATCCCAATACCAATCCCCTGAGCCATACAGTTTCCCGGAATAATTTTTTTTAAAGGGGGAAAAACATTATTTATTGTTCTAGATTCTACTTTGATCTGCTGATTTTTCATGTGTATACTTGCCCTTTAAGGTGCATCATTTTCATTACTGGACTGTAGAGGGTTCGGATGCTGGGAAAGATTTTGGAAGATGGCAGGTGGCAGACCCATGCGGTATGATCCAAAACGATCTCTTAGAGGTAGCGGTTACACACTCTGGCACCTCGGTCGGCATTGTATATGGACCTAACACTGAACTCACACCTTGAAAATTACCGCACAGTCTCTCAACGGGCAAACTGCCATTAAATTGAAGATCACGTCGCTTCCTCTGCTCTTGTTCTTTCAGAGATACTTAGATATTTGCCTCAGATCTGTGGCATTAACCAGCTTTGCTGGTCGCTCTCCCAGCAGCTAATTACATTGTCAGTGGTCCCTGCTGAACCCACCACAAACTTTTGTCCGTGCCCACTAGCACCCCACGTTGTCGGGAGACGACTTATTCCGCAGATGCTGCAGAACTGCAGGAGGCAGAGACTAAATCATTTGGCTCGAATCACACAGCCCAGCAGGGCAGGGAACTGGAGCTTTCCTGATCTCAGCCAAGTTCCCCAACCATTTGTAGTCCTTCTCTTCAGCACACCTGAGAGCGGAGCAGAGGCCAGCTGAAATTCTTAATTTAGTTGGCAATGAATAATATTGTTTCCTGCGGCACTACTAGCGAAGGCACTACTTTGCTTGCCTTAGCTCCTGAGTCACCTACCTTCTTCTTCTCTATTTTACGTGGAAGTGAAGCACGCTGTAATATCAAAGGAGTGACTGTTAAGATGTTAGAAAATCCTGAGCAGATCCATTACTGTTATGGCTGTTCAGAAGCAACAGATAGAGGAGGAAATGATAGTATTGAGTTGATGGTGTTGTGGTAGAGGCTGTGGTAGAATCTGCTTTCTATCACACAAGAAAAGTGTCAGGAGCATTTTACCGGTAGATATCTCACGCTGGTTTATTGGTGTTAGACTGTGAAACATATATTTTGGATTTCCTTTTATTTTGCTTACAATAATAAACAAACAAACAATTTTATTCAATATATCCTTCCACTGTGAAAAATTGTTTCTGTTAAGAGAAATAGAAGAAGATGGGAAAAGTAGGGAAAAAATTGTGTTTGAAAGATTATATGCGGTCACATAGATAGGTACAGAAATCGTAAGTCTTGAATTCTTAAAAATAAATGCATCACTACAAAGGTCTTTTTTTTTAAGTTGCTTTGCTTATTTGGAGCCCTTTTATGTATAGTTTCTCTTTCCAGAATAGCAACTTCCCTTTCAATAGCAGCCCAGGCTTCAATTCGAGAAAACACATGGAGAAACGTAAGCATACTAGCTTAAGAGAGCTCGTAGTTACATGCATATATTTTAAGCAGACCACGTCCCAAACGTAGAAGACGCAGGACAGATACAGTGCCTAGCACCCTTGTAACCCTGAGCACAAAGGCATTCCAGCACATGTTTAACTTTCTTAAACCGAGTTCTAAATTCAGGTGATGGCTCTCAATTTTACTTTTTCACTAGCAAACCCATGAAAAGGGAGCTGAAACCGTACAGTGTCGGAGTGTCAGTGAACTCTCAGCTTGGTATAGATGAGTTTATAAGTAAGTCAGATTTTTCCTTTCAGCCTGTTGGCTGTGCACGAGGACCAAACTTTTTCTCTCAGGAGTTTTGAGATGAAAGGTGGTGGGAGTGATGGGTAGCAAGGGAGGGACAGCCAGGGCAGGGGCTGCGTGTTCCACGGGGAGAAGGGAACAGAGAGAAGGGTGGAAAACCCAACGGGAAGGAGAGTGAGAGAACCGGGGAGAGAAAAAGGGAAGGAGCCCAGCAGCTGGAAGGAAGAAAGCGAGAAGTCAGGGAAGCATGGAAAAGAGAGAAGGTGGAGCTGGAGAACGGAAAAGACATTAGGACGGCTGCCGGAGAGGGAGGCAGCCTGGGGGAGGTCCAGCGTTTAGCCAAATCAGCGTTCAGCCTGTCTTGTTGGTCCAAGTCCCGGCCCCATCAGTTGGCCAGAAATTTAATCACCTGAGAGCAGCTTTTTTGCAACTCAGCCTGAGGACCAGAGTCTGGAGAGGAGCGTAGCCTGGAACCAGGAGGCAGGCGCGGAGTTGGGGAATACGATCAGAAAAGCGCGAGCGGAGTAACTCGGGAAACCGACCTCAGCCCAGAGACACCCGCCGTGCGGCTCGGGAGTATTTGTCCCCAGAAAGGATGCGCCCGACCATCACTGCTCAGGGAGGGAGACGAGAAAGAGCAGAGCACAACTCATAGCAGGTGAATTTCGGCTAGCAGAGAGAGGATGATCCCCCCTTTGAGGAGGGGGCGGGCGGAGAGGTGCAGGAGAGGGAATGTGAAAAGAGGTAAGAGAGAAAGCGCAGTTTACGTCAGTAAGAGAATTTGGCTTTGGAAGAAGATTTTCTGCATGGCGGCTCCATGTACATTGTGCTTAGCTTTACAGTTGCGGGATTTTGGGGTCTCTGATGAGGCTCTTGCACTCCTACGATTTTACTCTTCAGTATCCCAATACGCTACCGTCCACAAAACTTAAAGCCTTATGCAGGTGCACTTCTAAGGTTAGAGATTCAGAAATGCTGTGATACTAATGATTAAAAAGGCCATGGATGAAAGGCCCTCTTTACAGGATTTCACTTGTGAGTATTGGGGTAAATGTACTCTTTGGCTCGAGAGTCCACAACTGGAGTGCGTAACGGCAATACATAATATTACAATTCTTTAGTCAGAGTAAACGCTGTGTAATACCGGTGTGCAAGGCTGAACTGGGACAATCACTACCGAGGGGATGCCTAGCTTTTCCTTCCTCTAGAGCACGAATTCATTTCAAAAGCCAAGATTTCAGGGGGTATAGCATTGTTTGTGTGCAGCCAAACCATGAAGGACTTTCTTCTCAAATTAAATTCAGCTCTTTTCTTCCTATCTTTAGAGCTAACTCTTTTCAATATTTTAGCTGACTGGGATCCAGTTTTTAAAATATATATAGGAGCTATTGCTTGGCACAGAATAGGGACCTTGGCTTTCATAGCATCTGTGCACTACTAGGGTCTAGTTTATTACTTTGTAAAGTATTTTTGGGATACATCTTTGTTTATATAAAACGTAGTCCAGTACCATGCATATTTCACATTTCTCTCTTCTTTTCTGTTGTTTTCTTCATGGACACAAATACATATAAAGGGTTTATAAGGTACAGAAAGACTCCTGAGAAGTCATTTATGACTGATGATGAGTGGTTTGGGGAGTCTCTTTTTAGCTTTGTTTAGAGTTCTCTTTCCAAAGTTGCACACAGTTTTAGTTGAAATTGGTGCCTCATACACACATAATATGATTTCAATCTATGTCTCTCAAGCCTGATTCTCAAAGTTTCTCCCAGCAGTTTTCACTAAGGACACACATGCGTAGTCCTCAGACCGGGTAAATGTTAACATAAGCTGGCTATTTTATCTCACCCTTCTGAGGAACCCACGTTAAACTCACTGAGATGAACAGAGCAAGATTGTCATCTGAAGTAAACTACCTTGTCAAAACTAAGCTCAGTGTAGCTATGCCGGTTTCTGTCTCAGAACCACAGAGCTGTATTCTTCTTTTTCTCCCTCTCCTCTATTCCCTCCATTACTGTTTCTAAAATGAAATGTTTAAGGAAGGAGATAACGGATAGAGAAACGCAGGAAACTGAAAGGCTCAGAAACCACCTATGATCCCCACCGGTGGATTCTGCTCTTTGGCATAAACCTCAAGTCAATTCACCCACTTTCCCTAAGATATGAACCCCAAAATAGGCTTCCCAGGGACAAGGAAGCACCTGGCAAATACCTGGAGAGAGAGACTCGCTCATGTGTTCAGCAACGCACGCTGGCACACACGTGCAGTCGCCCAGGCAGAAGAGTAAATGCTAGCTCCAGTGCTTCCAAGTTGAGAACACATATCTGGGCAAACATAGGTTATTATAACTCTGGACAGCAAACCACAAAGGCATTCAAAGAATCACCACCACAACATTTTACAGAATATTATTACAACTGTCACCAGCAGTTCTGTCAGAAATCTGAAAATTGCAAAGGACAAAATTTAACTGCTGAGGAGCAGGGAATTCTCAAAAATTGTCTGGCAGTATGCTGGCACGGTTCAGTCCAGATAGAAAAATGCTGGACTTTGCCGCTAGCCATCCTGCAGAGCGCAGGGGGAAAACTAATGTCGGAACGATACTCATCTACACCTCTTCCTTTAAGATCCTATGTGCATTCTCAGTATTTTCATGTCTGCTTGCTCTCCTCCTCTGTATTGCACCACCTTTGGAGCTACACTAGCTCCAAGAACTAACTCGGACACTGCTCTTCCTCAAAATCTCCAGCCTCACCAGAGCCGTGACTTCAGAAACAAGTTTGAATTTTATGGGAGAGAAAATAAACGGAGCTCTGCTCATCTGCCTATACCTGCACCAGCAAAACATGTCCCAGTAACACTGCGGTTAAATTATACCTCTGAAGTCTCATAAGACATCTGGTTGGGCATGTCCTCTTGTGCTGTTAAAAGACTTATTTTGTGTATTTATATATTCTGATATAAGATACATGGCATTTAGTGTTGCTCCAGATTTTAATTATGCAATATTAACCCTTTCCCCATGCCTCCTTAATGCAAGAGCTTGTCAGAGGAGGAGTAGAGATTTGGACACAAGGATCTAGGAGCTGGCGCTTTTGGAGTTTGGGAAGTTTCCACAGGAAGGGCTTTTGGTGGCTTGAACCCTTGGGATATCTTCTAGACAGGAGGTGGAGCAGGGCTGTTGCGCAAAGGTGCGGAGCTTGGATTCCTTCCTTAAGTCCGACAACCAACAATGGCTCTGAGGAACCTTCTCCATTGCTCCATCCCTTTTAGCTGCTACTTCAACCAAAAGTCATCCGTGAGCACATTGCCTAAAAGCTTTTGGTTACATTGTTAGGAGTGAATTGGTTAAGCACGCTAATTGCCATTGTCGCCAGATTTCGGGAAAAGCAGGTTTGTAGCAGGAACTGTGCAGCTTACGTTTCTCTCGGAGCTATGTTTCAGACTCCTTGCAGACCGATGGGAGCAGCAAGGTTACAGTAGTTTGTATGTTGAAGGGCCAATGAGCCGGTTAAGAAAATACTCAGGATCAGAATGGTGCTGCAGCTTCTAAATAGTGAGCGAGGAGGACATGTTAATGCACTTGGCCCCAATTACTGCCTGTGTGAGAGCCTGCCAGTATAGGTGCAAAGTGTTGCTGGGTGTGTGTAAACTTCTGCCAGCAAAGCCTTGTTGCCTCTGTCATCATGGATTCCAGGAATGGCTTTCCTGGAGCCCCATGCATGGCAGAAGCAGACCCTGTGGGCACTCCGGTGTGCTGGGATGCGATTGCAGCCAGACAGCGCCCAGAGAGATGCCCAGCAGTGGCTGCTTTCCGTGTTCTTGTGTGGTGTCCTGTGCAGAAAAGAGATTTATCCTAGAAATACCTGAGAGAATTATAAAATGTATTATTTTTCCTACTGGTCAAAGCCATCTCCCTCTAAAGGCGGGTGTTTTTAATGCTGTGAGTTCAGGGACCTGTCTGTATTACGGCACCAGCATTGTGGAGTTGTGAAAATGTCCAGTTCTGCAAAATCCCGTCAGCTGGCACTGCCCTAATGACTTGGCAGTTGATGTAGATCTGGAAACTGAAGTTCAGCATCACGTCCTCCCACTTTGGTCCCAGTGCTGGATGGGATATTTTGGTTTCTAGTGTAGTTATTTGCAACCAGGAGAAAATCCCGTTGTATTTTTGTAAGTGTAAAAAGCCTCCTGCTTTACGGGCCACAGGGTGAACAAGAACACGTCGTAACAGGAGCACTTTTCAGGCAACTTGAGGTCACTATCTGTAGAAAAGGGCCGATTGCCCCAGAGTCAGCGAGTGTGATCGTGTAAGGCCTAGAAACGGACAGAAGATAATTCCTAGCTCCTCAGCGGTACAGCGTGCTCCTTTCCAGTGGTAGTGACTTACAAGATATTACACATGAAGCTTGTCAATCATCCAAGGCTGACTGTTGCATCTCTGACGTAGGAAATACCGATTCTGGGGTGAAATATGTTTATTTATTCACTAGTGGTTTTATAACTGCTGCTTAGGTTTGGAGCTTCAGAAGTGGTTCCAGCAAGCCGGGGTTAATGGACTGAGAGTAGGAGAGGTGCAGAATAAGTAACGTAGGAGGCATTTCCGCAGCTTACCAGCTGATATCACCACAATGTAAGTGATATCGATGTATGTGCTGAACAAAGCAATCTGTTGTGTTGGGTTCCCGCCTAGCTCAGTTCAGCAAAAGGCTGACGTTTTGTGGCCTAATTTCACCAAAGTACTTAAGCCTGGGAGTATCCCACTGGCTCTGGTTCGAACTCAGTGGGAACATATGCATGTTTAAAACTTTCCACATGCTCTTAAGAGCATGTCTAAAGCCCAAGCCCGGTGTGCTCCATGGGACGAACACCGAAGGGCTGAGTATCATCAGCAGCCACGGGTGACGCGTGTGCTTCGGTCACAGCACGCTCCCTCGGGTGGACGGTTGCTTCACCAGATTGTTTTCAGTTACATTTTTTTTCCTGACCAGGGCTGTTTAAGTTTGTCCCTTTACTCTCAGACCTTTGCTTGGACAGTTTGCCTCACTTTTTAAGAGCTGCCTTTTATCGCAGAGCTCAAACCTCTCTGGGAAATCTGCCTGCAATCATCAAAATCGAAAGGGACAAATCTGCATATGGAGCGTGCTGGATGTGTAACGTCACGTAGATGCCTAAAGGAGATATGAGCTCTTTAGGAAATCAGGCTGCTCCTGTGCTGGAAATCTGGCTTTCAACTCTTTGGAAAATCTGGGTGCTGGACAGATTTCCTTTTAATTATCTAACACTGCTGTCATCCCTAGCACTGTTAAAAGCTGACTGAAGGTAATCACCTTCCCTGAAAGCCTGGAGAGCATTCATTCACTCACACATCGGTGCTATTGCCCATACATCCCGCTGAAGACGCACGCATTCCCCGGCTATGCATATAGCACTGGCTCCCTTCCCGGTGCCTCTTCTCACAGAGCGGCACCCCCAGCTGCCTCACCACCCCATGCGCAGAGACGTGGCATGACCCGTTACTTTCCATCTTCTCCAGCTCCAGGGATGGTCACTTCTCCCCCAGCATTGTCCTTACCCACTCACTGCCATTCTAACACTTGCTAGTTATTTATTAATAAGCTGGACCTTTGCTCTACAGCTGCCAGTACAAAGCAGCTTCTAGCAGGGTCAATCACCAGCACCAGTGGAATTCATCATCTACCACCCGTCCCCTGGTCTAGCGGGGAAGGGAAAAAGGTCCTGCGCAGGGCAGGAACGCTAAAGTAACAATAACGAGCGCTGGTATTGACCCTGCTTTCCTATATACTTATTGCCAGGGAGGACAGTCATTTCTTTGGAGTTCCTAGAGACTCTGGTAGACTTAAATGGACTTTGGCCCAGGCCACCTTTGTTTGATACAATCATTTGCTTTAATGGGGCGAGTCAAATTACTCCAGTTCCCTCCCAGTTCG
The DNA here is from genome assembly GCA_026212715.1 of Elanus axillaris. Taxonomy (NCBI): domain Eukaryota; kingdom Metazoa; phylum Chordata; class Aves; order Accipitriformes; family Accipitridae; genus Elanus; species Elanus axillaris. The sequence goes on along the minus strand of JANZLQ010000025.1, from coordinate 2,942,297 downwards.
AGACGCAGCTGATTGAAGGGGGGGGTGTGGAGGTTGCAGCGGGAGGGAGAAGGAGGGGATAGTCTCCTCTGAGAGCAAATAGATGCTGCCACTTCTGCTAATTCCATAAAAGTCAAAAGCTAAGCCATAAATGGTAGTGCAAGTCTGAGATTACTCGACAGCCCTGTTATTCAAATGCAGAATGCTGTATGAAGCAGATATGGAAGAGCTTAGTGTTCGAAAAGGCTCTTATCTTCACTTGTTAAACCACTCATGTGTTATGGCAAGTCATTCCCAGCCTAACAAATGAAGATTAGCGCACCACCAGCAGCGTTAAAAAGTATAGATACCAGAAACTGTAACAGTGGACCCCAACGGCCCCTGGTCTTTGGAGAACTGACACCTTAATCCAGTCACAGCTCAGACCCCTTTCTCACGAAAAGTTGAAACCCACCTGTCCGTCACCTACCGATGAACGTGCAAAGTAGTCTTTCTGATACGAGAACTGACTTCCCAGTCCAATTAATCTAGTCAAAAGACTGCTGCTGTTTTCAATAGGCTTTTGGATCAAGCCCGGGAGTGGCTGATAATGCGCACCGAGCATTAACATGTGGCCCAGAAGGATGGCAGATATCACAGCTTCTGCTCATAGCTGGTAGCTCCTATTAAAGCCAAGGAATTCCAGAGTGGCTCCTCAGAGATGACTCGCTGTGGAGTGGCAGAAAAATTGGCCTCGGTGTTAATATCCAGAGTTGTTTTCAAAGTCAACTGGAATACACATTTGTGTGTAGGATTTTTCCTTTGAAAAATCCAATATGCGGAAACCACAATTGCTCCGTGATAAGAGGTAGACAAGGAGAAGAACAAAAGGAGCTGTGAAAGGCAGCGGCGTGTTGCAATCCATTTGAATGTTTATCTGCAGCAACATGCAGAGGTGGATTCATACAACCAAATTTAGGCAACGATGAGAGGCTCTCAGGTTAGGAGTCTAGTCTTCCTGGGTGTCTCCTATAGTTAATGGAGAAACAGGCAGGTCCATGGGGTAATTCAATCCACCTCCGTTCTGAATCATCCTGGGAGGTGGCTGGCTCTTTCCTTGATGGTAAGGGGAACCTGGGGCATCTGGTTGCCTAACTCGGGCACCTCTGGCAGCACTGTGAACGGCACAGAAAACGGGGCCCAGTGAAGAAGGCTTCCATTAAAATTAATTAAATTCCCATTAAAATGAATTAAACCTAGCCTGGCTGCCTGAGTGCTGAGATGCAAGAGAGTTAGAAGGGAGCAAACGGGATGGGTGCTAAAGAGGCCGAGGACCCAATTCTGCTCTGTGCCCATGATCCCATGACACGTGTGGGTCACAAGTAGTGTAAGGAAAAAGGCAGCACTGGCAGTCTTTGTTCTGCATGGATTTTTGGATTGATGAATGGCAGCTGTAAAAGCCCCTCGTAAATCAAAATAGTCCTGAAGTGCTGCAGCAGTGGCATCCTTCGTTAGGCTGTTGGACCGAGTGGGGTGATTGCACTAATAGATAGCAACATTTCTTTGAAGGTGGGATAGTGACGACCCGCTTACACCAACACACCTCCGTTCCTGAAGAAAAACAACTTCTCAGCCTTTGTGATAGGTTATCAGGGCCACGTACAGTTTAGGTCAACGTGCGGTTGAGGAGGAGGCAGAGCAAACCTGTTTTCTAGTTCAGGTAAGGGGTTCAGCAACAGTTCGGGGAGAGGTAACACAATCTCTACAGCTGCCAAAGTGTGCTTGGGACTTCCAGGCAGCAAAAGTGAGTCACAGGGAGGGACAGAGAGAGAGAGAGAAAGAGAAGCGAGCTCAAATCTGGGAAGGTAGAGAGTGTGGGTGGAAGGCAAATACCATGAAAGAGCAGAGGGCTGCTGTGCAAGTCAATTGAATCCCGTAGATACTAATATTTATCAAAAATACCAAAAAGGTGTTAGCAACCACAGACTCTCAGAAAGTAGTGGATGAAAACTGCTTCCTGTGGTTAGGAGGATCAGAGAAGAAGACGTGAGTGGAGGAAAAAGAGAGAACTGGACTGTGAACGCAAGGGAAGGGGTATTGCAGAGTATGACATAATGGAATACGGATTAGCAGCAATTATATGGCATGGACGACAAGATCAGATGAGCAGCCTTTCCAGAAAGATGCTGTGTTGTTTTTCCTAGTAATCTCTTATTAAAAGGGTGCTAGAATACATGAACAATACAAGAAAACCCCTTCTTAGTCTAGTGGCTTGCTTTCCATAACTCTGTCAATTTGGAACAAAAAGCATTGCAAGATACTTTTTTTCTTTTTAAAGTGCTGCTTCATTTCAGTTTTATGTGTCTTGCATGCTTTGGTTTTCAGATGGCCCCGGAATGCAAGGCTTACAATCTACGCAGAAATATTTTTAACTCTAAAAGTTGCTTTTGGGGAGCTCTGTCAATGCAAGAGATCACTGTTTACCACTTCTACTTCACAACATAATCTCTCACAAGGGCCTGCCCCGTGGGGCGCAATAGCCTGTCAATGATTAATTTTTCTTCTTTCTTCATCAAATGCATTGGAAGGTGAAGGAAATGATAAGCATTATGACAATCTTCTTACATAGCTTTTTGATTTTAATAACAAAAAAGACATGGTCAAAAAAATGGTAGAAATGTATCTTTGAAGGTAAGGCAGCACTACAACACCTAGGAAAATAGTTTTCTTTGACTCTTTAGAATGTTATAAATCAAGCCTAAACTTTGGGCATTCCCGACATGCAGAAGGGATTTAATTTTTTTCCTTTTCTGGAGGGCAGATTGCAGTGAATTTCAAATCTAATTGTCAGTGCTGGACTCTAAACCTTCTCAGGTGGTTCCGTCTACAGGTTAAGTACAGCACTATTCAGAGTGGATGTAAGGGTGAGAAACTGGGCCACAGCTGATATAAGTTAGGACTATACAAACAAGCCAAGGCAGGGAGGGAGAATTTTTATCTGAAATTATAGGAGGGATTGTTATGCATTTGATTTGGTGTCAAGACTTTTCCTGTTCTGTGACTGCCTCAGTCATTTCAGAAGGCTCTTAGAAAGAGGCTACAAAAAAGGATACTGCCCTGACCTTCGTCACTCTTTCTTCATAATCTCTAGAGTGCTCTTGAACAAGAATTTACAGTTGGTATCAGAATTGTGTCCAAATTTGGCATTTGAAATCTCCAAGGTTAGGTTAAAATTTCAGTTTAGTAGTTATTCCTTTTTTCCTGAGAACTGCCAATGGATCCCGAGCGTGGGTCCCGCCTAAATGTGCATTAGTACGCGGTCTTTAATTCACGGTCACATTTTTCTACAGGATCCCTGCTGCAGGAGCTCGCGCTCTGGGGCATTTACTTAGAGCGACTTTGGGTCAGTAGCCTTTCCTCCAGGGGCTGTGATTGAGCACAGGTTGTCCGGGGGGAGCAGGAGGGTCCTGTCGGTCAAGTGTTTGAGTGTTGCTCTTGGGAGCTATGTCCTGTTCCTTCCCCTGGCCCGACTGCCTGTGTATTGCTAGCTGAGTCATTTAAACTGTTCTTTTTTTTTTTAAGTTTCTGGGAGCTGTTCCCTGTATTTGCTTGATTTGGGTTCCCAGGATGTGACTTGCTGAAGTGGGGAGCAATCCCAGCTGCAGCTTAAGTCAGAAGGATCAGTGTTTCTGACAAAAGAATTATTTTGAAGGCTGGTGTCCTAAGAGTTGTCGAACTGAACTCCTTGGGTTGGTGAACGCTTCAGAGCCAAATCTTGTTAAATTTCTAAGGTGGGAGGAATCAGGTCTTGTCTCCTCAAAGGGGTATTATAAATGATTTTTCTCACACCTTGTATTGAACAGCACTATACAAAAGCCAAGGTCAAGCTCAGAATTCATCAATAAAATGGAGTTCAAAGCGCTTATAAAACCCAGGGTGTGCACAGTGAACAAGGAGAAAGCAAGACAGAGCAATTCTTCATCAAGGGGCTGTATCCACCCTGTGCACTAAGTGGAGAACAGGGTCCTGCGGAAAAAATTGGTTGTGTTGCCATTGAACTGCAGGCTGTACCACTGTGCACACACAGAATACAGATGAATTAAAGTTTCACTGTCAGTCCTTGTTCTGGCACTTCCTAATTTACAAGTGCTTGACCTCACGACCTTAAAATGTTAGTGTAGAGTTGCTTTCTATCAGTTAATATTATGTATGCTTACAGTGGTTTAAATGGAAAGACTGATAGAATGAACTAGGACATGAAACCCTGATGTGTACTGTCTTTTTGTGGTTTTTTTTTTTTTTTGTATTTTAGGGAGCTGTTCTTTCTACATTTGATTTCCTGAGGCTCCCTCTATGACTTATCATAATATATTGGCTCACTCACTTTTAAATTAACAAGTCAATTGAAGCCTGTTAAATCCTAGAATTTAACAGTTTCAGATTTTAGAGGCATTGCCCAAATTCATCCCTGATATTACTCTGATGACTTTGGTATTTGGCTTATTGCACCCCTTTCGTTCTGGAAGGTTAATCCTGCTAGCCTTACTCACAACGAAGAGATGCATCGACTTGGCCTGTTACGCTGGACTCCTTTGTGTCAACAACTCGGTAAATGAAGAGACATATTTGGATGCCTTTGCAGGGCAAAAAAAAAGAACTAGTTTGTGTCTTACCAAAGAAACAGAACCATTCACAGGGCAAATTAAAACTTTGCCACATAGCTGATGGAAAACTGCTAAGTGATAATTTCACACGGCAGTTTGCTGAAGACTGCGCCCTGCTTATAAACTCTCGGTTAAATCCATCCTAACTCTTAAACTCTAGGTCTTATTAAAACAAGGTGTGTTTTTAGATAAAGACGTTAGAACACACTGTAATTTCTATGGCTGATTACACTTTGCAAAAGAAGGAAAGCAAGGTGAATGGCTGGGTGTGTGTGAGCACAGGTACGTGTGTGTGTGTGTGTTCAGGTATCTGTAACAAAGGTGGAGTTAACTATTCTTTGAAAGAAAAAATCAACCCTGACAATTTCGGGTTTTGCTTTGTTTTTTTTTTTAAAAGAAAAAAAAAAAAAAACTTGTAAAAGCTGTAGCCTGAAAACCAGCTTGGCTGTGTTGGGCCAGGGTAAATGCAGAAGGGTGGTAGTAGGAGCAGGATATTGTGGAATACGTCTGAACAGAAGAGTGGTGGCCTGAGGTTGACCAATGCTCATGGGACAGAGATCTCCCAGCTTCATGATGATCAGCCCAAATTCTGTCTAGAGAAACGTTAGTTGGAGGACATCATCACACTGTGGCTGCTGTTTAGTTGAGGAGAAAATGGATGATTGTGGCTTGACAGCAGGACCCCATGGGTCCCACCAAGCCACTTCTGTAACTAGCAGTAATTAACACCCCTATTTCCAGCGTTAGCCCCAAGGCCAAGAGGCAGGCCTGGAAAGGTGAGAGCTCTCCCTCTGAGAGGCCCCGAGGTTGTGGCTAACCTTGCCGAGTGAGCACTGTAGCACCCTCCGGCCTTTGAACGCCCAAAGAGGGTGGGCAGCGGGGAAGAACCTAAACCACAGGAGGCAATGGTTAAATTTAGTATCTCACCATTTGCCTACTCCAAGGAAAAGCAGTGAGATTGGTTCGTGAGGAAAGAGAAAGCAACCGTATTTTAGGATGGTACTGTCAGCGTCATAGGGCAGAACTATATTTCTTACTGCAGAGGTTTCAGTTTTCTTTTTGGCTGTCGTTTGCTCTTCTGTGACAAACGTTAGTGTCTGAATCAATGACTGGAAGCTGAAACCAGGATCATTCAGGTTTTTATGACAGCAAATGTTACAGCAGGAGTCACTAGAGCAAAGCAGTAAGGGGAGCGATGGGCTATTCACCTTGGGAAGTGCTCATGTGAAGTCTGGATCCTCCCCGGCATGTGCTTTAGTTCTGGGTTCCTCAGATGAGTAATTTGTGAACTCTTTAGGGGTCAAAGAAGGATTTGGGTGATGTTACAAAGCTTTAGATGGCAGCAAGCAGCCTATTTGTTCCTTCAAGGCGGAGGAGTGAGAGGCCGTGCAGGTATGGCCGGCCCATGGTTGCACTAGCCAAGCCACAGAGCAGTTGCTTCAGTTTGTTGGTAGGAGCTCAGCTCCTCTAGACCAAGGGCGATGTGCAGCAAGCAAGGAAGGAGAGGACGGTGAAGCAGAGAAGAGGTGTGTTATTGCCAAGGGGGGAGTCAACATAGTCAGCATTTATAAATTCACAAGGTTTCTGCTGTATTTATACTTGGGCTGCATCTATGATAACAATTCAAGATACAGCATATTCATTACGTCCGCCTTGTCTTTAGTAGGAGATAATTGATACACAAACTTACATTAACATCTTAGGCATGTAACTAACGTTAGTTAATATTAGTCTGTTTAACACAGCTGAGTTTGAAAATGGTCCTTAAGATGGTACTGCTGAGCCACCTGAAGGAGACATTTAAGATTTGCTGTACCTACACTCATGTACGTTCCCTGGAGCTGGAAAACACTGACATATGTCTGGCAAAAGGGAAGAGGGTGGTTTATTTTAGAATTACTACTTTGGCAACAACATCAGCTCAGCTAGGGAAAAAACCTAGCTAGAAAGACAAAGCAAAATCCCATCCCAAATCCTTCTTCCATGGAAACGAATAACAGCAACTACAGCAAAAATGATCAAGATCACTTAAAAGAGTTTGAAAAGGATGAACTGGTTGGCAGAGGGAAGCACTAAAAATGAGGGTACTCTTTAATTTTGTAGTGCCTCCCTTCTTTGCTGTCAGCTTGTTTGTTACTGGTGGTACCTATGTGGGAGTCAGTTGGTATGTGCCTTCTAATTAATTTTTCAACTAAATTAACACCTAACACTGAGTCCATCCTGCGGAAGAGATTACAAGAATGGGCAAGTCACCGTCCTGGCCCACATACCATCTAGGAAGGGAAAACAGATGAATGCAAGGAAGCAGAAAAGAGGCACAAGGCAATGAAGTGGATTGCCCAAAGATACACAGGGTATCAGAGCCCAGACTAGGACCAGATCTCGTTATTTTGATTCAGTATCCGAGCCACCCAGTGGAGAAGTAGCTCCCCACCTCTCGTCTGTGGACCTCCTGGAAGAATAGGTAAGCAGGGAGAGCAAGTGTAGGCTGCTCTTCAGGACTAGGAAACTCTCAATATCCTGCACCTTTCTGATGCCCCCCTCACACAACCCGACTCAGGCTGGGAACGTGGGAGGTGAGCTGATACCCTAGATGTGACCAGAGCAGCGCGAGACTCGAGCCACGTTGCCTGGCTTTTCTATGAGTCTGTGACTCCAGAGGAGAAACTCTCAGATTTCCATTTCAAATCCTGAACATATGGGATGATCTGGCCTATCATCTCCCTGATTCGGCATTATAGTGCTAAGGTCTCTCTTTCAGAAAGACAACAGGAAGGTAAATGTGGTAAAAATACTGCACAAAGTACGTGCCAGGGAGGCTTCCCATGCCATTTAGAAGCTGTAAGCCTCTAAAATGGGGAGGATATTGAGGTAGACAGCTAAACCCAGCAAAATTCAATCTAGTGTCCAGCAACTGCTGGGTTTTGATCCTATCTAAAGATACACATCTATTGGAAACTAGAGCTAAGAGTTTTCTATGAAATCTCATGTGGGGTTTTGATCCCTTCCTTTTACATTGTGCTAGAATGACTGTAATCACTCCACCCCAAAAGGCAACAGGTAATTCTGCAAGTTTCAATAAGCACCGAGGAGTTGAGTAAGAGTTTGCTTGGCAAAGATACTGCATGTGAAAAATTTCACCAAGTTAAGATGTTAGGGAGCCATTTAAGATATTCTTCTCCAGCTTTTCCATTAAAAGCTTTGTGAAGCAGAAGACATTTTGGATTCATTGCCACATTCAAAATCAAAGCAAGCAGTTTTTTGCCTAGTTCTGTGGCTCAGTATTCACATTTCTAACAGTACCACTTCCCATCTATTGTTATTGCTAGGAATTTTCAATCCTTGATTTTTTAAGATGCTAGGCTTTTCTTTATTCCACACAGGACAGGTTTGAAAATGGTTTGGTTTGCCTGTACAGTGTATCACCATGCTCAGAGGAAGGTTCAGAAGGTGTTGGATTCCACTGACAGCTGATGCCAATTAAGAAAAAATAATGGAAACTAAAGCATTGTAGCAAGGCTAAGTGGAGAGTTACTGCAGCAACACTTAATTTCTTGATAAAGTTGCTGTACAGAAATCACAGAAGTCCTGCTTCGATTCCTGGCTGCAGTAACTCACAAGATCTTCACAGGGACCTACTTCTTTATGTTTTCTTTTTAGTCATCTATACCAGTGTCAGGTTACAATTTGGCTGCTTTTTACACAACTTTCCTTGTGACTTAACACAGGCCAGGACAGCTGTAAGCTTGCAAGTCAACAACTTGCAATCAAATCCGAGGATCTCAGCCACTAGGAAGACAGTCTGGCAATAAAACAAAAATAAAAGCGACCCAACAGCTCACCATGCTTCAGAGTAAAGGATATTTAATTCTAGCTTGAAGTAACAACAATTTGAAAATATTAGCTTACTTCTGTGTGAGTTCACAGAATGAAGTGTGGATGATATTGGTAGAATCTGCAGTATTTGGTGCAGAATTTTAAGCCCATGAAGACGTAAGGGCATTGCAAAGAATCAGTGACCAACGAGACAAGTTGCTGTAGGCAAATATAATACAGCTTTTTATTTTGACACCATTTATTCAGATTGTGATGAAACTAGTAGTTTTGTATGACCTGAGTTTGACCACCCTTGGGATAATTTCCAGCAGCCCAGAACATGACAGCTGCCATTATCTGTATTTGCCCTGTTGACAGTTTCTGCACTGAATTCAAGGACTGAATGATTATAGAAAAGGAACCACCTTTTCACCCTCAGAGAAGGCTTTTCCAGTTCAGCACTGCAGTCATTGGGTGTGGAGGGGGAAATAACGGAGGGAGAACATCAGTTTCTAGAAACTTACCAAAATAAATGTGGCAAATTTTTTTTTTTTTTGTCCTCTCATTCTCCAATTAAAAAATACACAAACTCTATCTTGGAAGAGCTGGAGGAGAATTTCTTTTATAACTGGAAAAAAGCCATCAGGCAAACACCCACTATTGAATTAATCACTTTTTTAATCTTGGCTATGTAGAGCTTTATTTTCCTTTGCAATCCCTGTATTTGTCATGCTGGGTCATCTAAGGTCAAGCAGCTCAATCCTTTCTGCCACAGTGCACGTCTTTTCTATCACTATTGCCGTGTTTGCATATTGCAGCTGTTGGTATCTCCAGACCCTGCTCAGCGTGGGTACCGCTAGCCTCGCAGTGTGGTCCTTGGCAAGGACTAGCAGCCCTACCAAGCACAGCTTCTTCAGACCAGACTGCGTTCCCTTCTGCCTTCTTTACGTTGCTTGGTCTCTTGTATAGGTCTTCCCACGCTGCTGGCACAGCTGCCACCACATTATGGACATAGGAGGGCAGCAGGTTTGGTCTACGAAGTCTCTTCCTCCCAAGATTTCCCGTTTTCTCTGGTCTTTCCTATCTCGTTCCTGGAAGTTATTAGCATTTCAGGCAGGTCTTGCTGTAGACTTCAGTCAGTAAAAGCGACTTTACTGGGCTGCAATGTGTTAGGACCTTATACCACAGACTATTTCTCTTTTGGGTTGACATTTTCCTTCTGAGTAACTGATTTTTTTTTTGTCATGGGAAACATTTCCCACTCTTGATGAGCTTTTGTCTGTGTTAATGTTTTGTGCAGCGTCATTGTGTAGAGATGGAGGACACTTGGTAGAATGGAGAATAATCCCTTCACCAAGAAACTAACTGTCAACGTTTATGCCTTTCGCTGAAATAGCACAAAAGTGGTTTTGAGCTAAATAACCAAACTGGCTAGAGAACTGATCATCACATTTACGGTTCAAAAAGGGTCTATGGTATAAAAATGATGATAATGTCAAGCTTCCTCTTTGAAGTCTCCAGTTCTCTGAATCACATTTTCCTTTACTAGCAAAACAAGAACGGTGATCATCCTCTTCTGTGCAGTGTGGATTCATTCACTGCCATTTCTAGAAAGCCCAGAGCCCTCAAAGTACGCGATTTAAGTTCAAAAGTAGTAAGCCTATTTCAGAAGACCGGCCGTACTGTAAGGCAGCTGTTTTGCCACCCACAATTCCTCTGTGGTACGTTACGGTCAAATTCCATCCTGGCATCACTTCACTTCTCCAGTCAGAAATCATCCTAACAAACACAAAAAAATCATACACCTTTTCTTTCCGAGTTAGACACGTGTACCTACCCTTTGTATGCGTTGTGTATGTCACGAATGTACGACATTTCTGTCCCTTCTGAAGGAGTCCCAAAACAGTTGCATGGTCTCTGACACGTGTGCTCAATTCTACATTCACAGGGTTGTCCCACTGGGCTGTACAGTTAAATACCAAACCATGCCTAAATTCTGAGGTAGAATCATTCAATTCAGAACTGGAAAATATCAGCCCTTCAGTAGGAAACAGTATCACATTTATTCAAGTAATGAGCAGGTTTCTTGCCCCCAGCTTTACCAGAAAAAAGCTAGGATGGCTGTTGTGCAGAACAAATGCAGAAAAACTGTTTGAACAGAGAGAGGACAATACAATATATAGTTAATACTTACAGGAATTTTACACAGGCAAGTATAATAATCTGATTTTCCATCAGTTCTCCGATTCCAGAAAATGCCAGAGAATTTTTCACACCACAAGAGATCAAGCCCTCTGTTTCATCTCTGGGAGGCAACAGCAAACTGTAGGACGTGCATCATCATCTATCACCATGTATTTTCATTGTGAATTAGGCATTTGGTACCTCCAGAGGAACTGGATTTGGGGTTAGCATGAGATCGCCTTGTTTTGTTCTACAACAAAGATGCTGATTCTTGTTAGCTTTTGGGAGCTGGTTTGTGATGTTTGGATTGTATTATCAGGATCAGGCACCATATGGGTTAGTTATCAGATCCTTCATGAAGCTATAGTTTTCCAAACACTAAACAAAAAAACCCCAAAGGGGCGATTTTTTTACTCTTGTACTTCTGTAAGACAGAAAGAATGCTGTGGATTGTTTTTATTTTTCTTTTTCTTTCTGGTGACAGGAAGTTTTGAAGCATAACAAACAGGATGCTTAAGAGAGGTCTAAAGTATACTTTTAGACATGGCATTAAGGTATTATTTTATAATACCTCTTTTTCTGAAAGCTTTCCAAACATTCTCTTTATTAAAGTTACTGAACAAATATGTATGGTGTTCACTTACTGCAGCTAGTTTTCCCTTTAAAATAAAGATTTTTACAGCATTCTGTATTTTTTAGAACACATCAGAAGTCAGAATAAAAGCACTCAGCTTGGAAAACTCTAGCTACCACAGGAAGAGCTTTGGGAGGATGGGTTTTGAACAGCATGAGCTGTGATTTTTTTTTTTTTCCCGCGCATCTGTGGGGTGGGCTTCCCCGCACAGAAAGGCAGTTTGTGTCTCATGGTCAAATTTTCAAAATAAGCAAGATTTCTGTTGACCCTCCAAATGGGTGGCCAACTCATCACAAAGAATTGTCTGTCAACTGAGTAGATTTGTGACAGGGGTGAGTGGTCCTACTTACGGACTGAACCCATGACCTCCTAATCCTATCTCATGTGTAGTGCCTGCTAGATTGTTCAATGGTCATTAGACCTGGGTGAACAATTTGGACAAAAAAATCGAGCCATTCTGGGGATTAAAGATCCAAAGAAACCAAAACCCAGCTCTCAACGTTCCTTTGGGCTTTCAGCTTCCACACAATCTTGTATCACAGTGATGTCTTTCCCATGCTACATGTTCATTTTGCCATGACGGTAAACTTTCATCCTGGATCCTATAGGCTAAGCTAAGAAAGCTTGAAGATATGGCACAAATGCTTTGTGTGCGAGCTAGAGAAACTGGAGTTTAAGGATTCACTTTGATGGAATAATGCAATGGTAATCCAATAAAATCAGGCACTTTGATTTTTACTGGGGATGAAATGCTTAGAAGTTGAATAAAAAAAAGTAAACACTAGCTTAATTCTAGAGCTGTTTATTTAAAGCGGTATTGGATAGAAAGTTTTATACCATATTCTATAGGAAATCCATGCATTATAGCAAATTCAGAAGCATCTAGCAGTCTGGACTCAATCTTGACTCCTACGGCCCCTTGAATCTACAGACTGGCCTTGAAATTAAACAAAGAGGGACTGCATTTCAGGCTGCAGCTGAAAGACACTTTTTCACTAACACGTCATTCCTTACAACAAAAACTTCTTTGGTTTTGTTTTGAGACATGAGAGAATGACCCAGTTGGGCTGGAAGTGATGCCACCTCATTTCTCGTAGCCTGTTCACAGATCTCCGATTCGAGCAGTTCTCCAGCGCAGTTGTTCCGATTCTCAGAAGTGCAGTGAAACCAAAACAGGTCAAGCCTATTTTGGCTCTGGTTTACTGGGAAACTCATTTCCTCTGCCGTAATTCCAGGCAATACTGCACCAAAACTTGGTTTAGATTTATTCAGCCCGTGTATCTGTGGGAGCCAACATATGCAATATTTTTAAGACTCTTAAAATAGATGTTTTTAAAACACGACCTTTTTGTATTTCAAGTATTTAGTGAGGATACTTTTACTTGCCAGAATTTGCCGTCTCAGACACTAAAACCTTTAATGTAAATATCACGCATAATCTATGCAAATTGTGTTTCTACACTTTTTACCATACTTCCCCTCCATCTGCCCCATGTTTCCAGTCAGATGCTGCAACTCCCCTTATTTGCAAATCAAAGGAGCGCTGATAACTGGACGCTAATTGCACAACCGCTACTGTTCCACTAATGAGGAGGTGAGACACAAGCTCAAGGGGTCAAAATATTTTTGCAGGGCCCATTTGACACAGGTGCAAGATAGCCTTAACACTGGGGCCATGCAGGACCGCAAGAAGTCAGAAGCAATGGAAACTCACTGTAAAATGAGGACTACATAGTCACGTCAGGTCTCAACTCTGTTTCTCTCCTCCCTCCACATGTACTTACTTTCAGATGGGGCAGCATTTTGCTTCATTTTCCTCCTATACCGCTATGAAGGACACAAAGGAAGACCTCAGTATTGAGCCAGTATTGGTTTTGGTACACCCAATATATTAAGTTTCCCCAGGATACCAACGGTTTCTGAAATCAGCTCATTCCAATCACCTACAGCTATCCCAGGGTGTGGTGGGTAATCTAACACGGGTAGTCGGGGACCCTCAGTAGTGCAGATGGCCTCAGGTCTCTGGTCCTTGGTGAAGTCGGTGGCGTTGGTCATCCCCCTCATATCGGACAGTTGGACCAAACCCGAGACGAGCAGCACTCCTGCCTTTTCTGCTACGTGCCTTTTCAGACCGTGGGATGAAGGGAGGAGGGACACTTTGGGCTTTGGTTTGGGACTTAATGAGCGAGGAAGGGTAAGAATGTGATATAGAAGATACCCACTGATCACAGCTGTATTGAGGTATTACCCGAATAGTTAGAGCTATCTTATTATTGTATCCCTGCGAGGAGGAGAGGGGAGTGTATTTCCTTCAGTGCCAGTCATGATATTCAGTTTATCTTCTTGTGCAGAAAAACATGGACCGGAGGGAGGGAACATTGAATAGAGCAATAGAAATGATCAGAGGTCTCATGCCTGAGAGGAAAAGTCGAATGAGGACTGTTTTGCGCTGCAGACGATTTATAAAAAAACGTAAAAGATGGTGCAAAACCTCTGGGGGAAAAAAAATTCTGTTTCCACTGGGCATCAGGGAAAAAAACCCTGAGCTTTAACTGTAGAAATTCAGGGAAAATTAAGCTGTGGTGTTTTTATAAATAGTACTAGGTATCTGTCAGGAGTGAGAAAGGTGTAGCTGACCCTGCCTGAGGGAAGGTGGGTGGACTGCTCTCTCCTCAAGGTCACTTTCTGTGCTATTTACTCCCTTCTGCTGTGAATACTGTGCCTTCCCATCACCATTCAGACAGAAGCGATTACCACATTGCTTTCTCACAAAACTGTCTCCGGGGAATGCAGCTCATTCAATCTCCAGCATTTGTGGTCTTGTAATATCCTAACGGGAGCCTTTCAATGTAAGTGTACAGCGGCCAGCTCTGCGCACTGCTGCGCATACAGATGCCAGTCCAATGGAGTGCTTTGGCCTGTACTTATAGATTCTGTGATGCAGGCATTCTGCTGCTGCACTTAAAGACAGGCATGGGCTTTGTTTTGCCAGGGCCGGCTTAACACCATATACAAAGGCATGTCATATCATCTGGGTAACCACTGGGAGAAACTAAGGCTGCAGGCTGCAGATTTCACACCTTAGAGCATGTCCAGGACTATCCTTGGCTGTAATCGCAACTCTTTTTTAACTAACCTCACCTTCTGAGTAGTGGGTAAGTACCATAGGGCTTAATGATAGTTAAGTTGTAGGGTTTTAGGAAAATTTGAGAGTTTCATGGCTTAATTATGGTCTGTGATGCTGTTGTTAGCTTAGGTTTTTCTCCTCTAGAATGGTTAAATGTAATTCAGACAAAAGGGTTTCACTTTCCTATCAATTTCTATTGCACTTACGGATATAAAGGTTAAAAAAATCAGTGGCAAAAGAATGACAGCACTGGGAAAAAACCAGAGGAAGCATTTGTTGGCAGCGAAGGAAGATTTATCTAAGAGTGTGAGGCTGGCAGAAGATGAAGACTAGCGTGGCTCGGATGTAGCTGTTAAGCCGTGCTTAACCTGCCCTGGGTGCTCACTGACCGACACGGAGCCACACCATCTGCCTACATACCCGGTAGATTTGTTATGCCTCATTTTTAGGTAGCTGTTTTAGTATCACCTCTGCTGGCTCAGCTGTGAACCCGAACGTTTATTATCACTTACCTCTTTAAATATGTTCACTCTTGGGATCACGAGGCCAGAAAGGGACTTCTTCAAATTATTAGATTTAGAAAAACTGGAGGAAAAAGGCATGCAAGATGCCTGTAGCCAACAGCATCTTCAGTCTGAAGACAAGAAGCAGCTAAATTGGGGTCCATTTACAACATAACAAAAACACAGGTAAATGCTTGCATGCGTATGATAGTCAGTGTGTGTGCGATCTTCTGAGAGAAGATTGTGGAAGGAGAAGTATTTCATCCAGCTGCTTTCACAAGCTTATAGCGATTTGCAAAAAGCCAGGGACACACCCAACATGGGCCACTGGGATAATAACACAGATGCACTATTTTTATGGCTGCCTACCAAATTTAGAAACTCCCTCTGGAAAAACAACTCAAAATGGCTTTTGCTAATCCTTCTGAACACCTGGAATAAGCTCAACATGCCAGGAAACTAGAAAAGTTACTGTGTGGTTTACCATGGCTCTTACATCACTCAAAATTAAAATTTTGAAATAAGCAGCTGAAAGAAACCTTAGAAATTCATGGATAGCCCCGTTGGGTGTTACATTGTTTTGCACCAGTGTTGACAGTTCAGATTATAAA
Organism: Elanus axillaris; assembly: GCA_026212715.1. Taxonomy (NCBI): domain Eukaryota; kingdom Metazoa; phylum Chordata; class Aves; order Accipitriformes; family Accipitridae; genus Elanus; species Elanus axillaris. The sequence continues at coordinate 2,926,800 of JANZLQ010000025.1, read as the reverse complement.
ACACAGTGGTTTTGTTTGCAGAAAGCCCACATGCTGAATACAATAATGTTTTGAATGTTTGGAAATCTGCATAGGAAATATATTTTTTTTATATTCTACAGTTTCTGGAGGGTTCCCCCCCTTTGTTTACCCTCAAGACTTTCTCAGACTGCAGCCATTTTATAGTAATGTCCAACTTCTGGGAGCAGATCTGAAGGTCTGATGAGTCTCGTAGCGTACTAACAACCAAACCCTGTTTCCTTCTCTTACTAACGTGAATAACCTCACGTAGACAAACTGTCTCACAACTTCAATGGGATAATTCATGTAAGGAAGTTAAGCATAATTTATCTACCTGATGGATCAGAATTTCTCTTTGCATGATTATCAAGAGCCAGTGGGAGTTTCACTGGGTGCAAGGAATGCAGGCCTGCTCCATAAAAGCAACAAGGAGTTTTGCTTACAGTTGGTTATGATGGTGCAGAAAGGCTGCAAATAATTTTCTCACTGGAAACAAAGGTCACCAAACACACTCTGAAGGGAAAATGCTAGATTAGTTAATACACTAATAGGCTATTAAAAAAAATATTTTTACAAGCGCAGTTCAGTTTGGTATTTGCTCAAAAATATGCTGCATATTTTTTGCTTTTGCTTTCAGACAAATATTTATTAGAAGTATACAGAACCTACCAAATGCAGCATTTCTGCACTCCATATTTCTTAGGTACCTGCCTTAGTGCAAAGCTTCTACTTCTTCGATTCATTTTGGGATTTGGTGTTTACTATGAAGTTCTTCATGCAGGGACATATTCTGACACGTTTACTTAGGCTGACTTGCAGCTTAATAGCAAATTTCCCACTGAAGCAAACAGGACTACATGACCAGGAAAGCTCAAAGGGCATCAACTATACATCTAGCACATTGAAATCTGTGGTAGGTCTCTTGTATTTAATATGCTGGTCCTAAACGCATTTTCCTTCTTTAAATCAAGGCTTTGCAAGATCTCATCTGAGCTGTGCAGGCTGAAGGGGACTTTCGGGGCACCTCTGTTTGAAGACCACGCTCACGTTGCAGCCAGCCTAGCGAGCTCCTTTAAATCTCCCTGCCTAGCCATAGCACAACCTCCTCACTGCCAAACCTGTCCGAGGAGCAGGACAAGTCCCCGGGCGATCAGCCCGTGCCGGTCTCGGGTCTATGGTGGTTCCACCGCAACTTCTGACAAGTCACCCAAAGCTAGTCTGGGTCTGTCTGCATGAGGCTGAGCCCACAGCTGGGTGACGGTGCAGAAGTGCCCCGGTCTGAGACACGGGCTGGCTGTCCGACTACTGTGCATCTCCAACACCGAGGACGGGAGGGAGGCTGTGTTTGCTATGTCGCCTAAAATTGAACAGATGCCACTCTGCTGCTTCCTTTAGCTTGAGCCTGTGTAATTTTCTGTGGACTCTCTTTCTGGTTGTGCCAACGCGCCACCGAGTAATGGGACATGGCATTTTGCTTACTGGTAGCAACGTGACAGTACTAACCACAGGATGGGTGCAGGGTCTCTAAATCAATAGAAAAATATTAGAAGAGACAACATTTCTTGCTTCCAAAAGCAGATCACCTGGGAGAAACGGTGATGTAATTAGTTTGTCTGAAACAGGGCAAAGAATATCTGTGTTTGTGCCAAACCTGGAGAGGTCAATGGTTTCTGCTTCTGGGACGTTGTGTTTCTTTCCCAGTTTTTCCCACATCTTGGAAACAATGCCAAGTGTGTTCACTATAAATGAGTGTACACCAACTAGTGTAATTTGAGGGAAAGGTGAAAATGGGCCATTGAGGAGGAAAAAGTCTCTGCAACCAAACTGGGAGTATGTCAAGGAGCCAACCAGGATCTGCCTGGTACACTTGGGCGCTGCCGAGGGTGCGCCCAGTCCTGACACTTGCTTCCTTACCTCCTGCACGCTTGTGCAGGAGGGGCTGCCCTTCCCCTGACCGTGTGTCATCCCAAAGCTCCATCGATTGTAGAGAAAAATCAAGAGAAGACCGTACGCTTTTCATCCCCTGTGTTGGCGGTCAACGGTCTTAAGTGGGACAATTAGAGCAGATGGGAATGACAAACGCTGCCACTGATTTGAGCAATGCACCCATTCCAGCTGTAGAAACAGGCCAATAAGTAAACCTGACATCATCAAGCCCATGGGTTTTTGGTTTTAATTTTGTTTGTGGTTGTTATTTAATTTCATATCCCAATAACTCGTGGCCTTAGCAAAGATTTACCACTATGAAAATGGCAGTGAGGAAAAGAAAAGAAGTACTAAATCATGACTCGGAGTATATTTGTGTATTCAGTGTATAAAAATTCAATGTCACTGTCAAAGTGAATTTAATTTTTTCTCTTCTGCTGCTAATTCAAGACCAGTCAGACAGCTCGATTTTATGGTCATATATCTGTGCACAAATAGCAACCTCCAGTGGTCATTTAGTCCAAATTGCACATTGTGTGTGTGGTCAATATGGTGCCTCCACCTCCCTCACTTAAAAGGACCTCTGAGACTACTTTGTACGGCTTTCCAGGTGTAGCTTGAAGCCACACACATGCTGTCTTAACAGCCACTGCAAGTGTAGTCTTAAAATTAACACAAAAGACAAAATTTTCCAACATAACGGTTCATTAGTAGATTCTCAGAATTTATTCTCATTGACCGCTCAGTTCTCGGCTAACAACAAGGAGTTCCTACATGAACCACCACAGCAGTAGAGCCAGATGATTTCCTTTTGGGAAGCAGGTATCTTCCTTTCCTTCCTTCCCTTCCTTTCCAGTCTCACGTGCCTTCCTCTTTCAATTTTTCTATCATGTCCATGGAAGACCTGTGCATGCAAAGCCAAAAAATTAAGATATATTATATACTTAAGTGTTAAATAGAAAATGTAACAAGGCATGTATTTTAAAATAGATTCCACTAATGGCCCATCTTTAAGATTTAAAACCCTCAATTGCATACCTGCTATTAACTGAATGACATTTGAGACTAACCAAGGAGTATGTGCTTCTGTGCATAAGAACCGTTCTACCGTGGTTTTAGAGCCACACCACGACTGTGACACACATCCATCAGATCTCACAAATCAAGCAGGGTATGGTCTTGCCAAGTCTTGGACTTTGCATGAAGGACTTCATCTTTCTCTTTCCCTTTTAACCTTTTCACAGGGGAGAGCAGTCTGCTAAACCTTGGACAAAGCCAAAACATACACTCCAGTTATGGTTAATTAAGGCTTGGAACGAATAGTTTGGAAGATGCCCATATCTATACTTAGGTCATGTGGAATGGAGAGAGTTTATTCATTCTTATTTGCTATACGAAAAACATAGCAAAAGCATGGATTTTACAACTTGAAGTGTGACATTTTTATTTCTCCATAATATTGGATTGTTTTGGTGTAGACACTGAAAATCTGCGGCTTATCTCTTCCAGCCTTTTTGCTGTTTCAAAGTTGTATTCCCCCCCAGGGGAACTGCAATATCCCACCACAGTTATTCTGCAAGGTAATTTTGCTTTCCACTGTGGTGGATCACTGTTCAGCAAACAACTCTGTAACTTTCTGTTAGATATCAGCAGGACTCTTTTTAGTGCTAAAGGAAAACAGAAATGGGATGGAAGGCAAATAATAGTGCTAGACTTCAATACCAACTGCAAGCGCTCAGCAGGCGTCTTGGCATTCAGGAATGGATATTTTTGCTGCTGATGGTGGAAGCTGCTTGGTACTTTGCAGGGCATAACACATGCTTGCAAAACTGAAATGGTACATCTTGTTAACTGTGTTTATATAGCCGTAACAAAAACATTGTATGAAACAGAAGTGTTTCACTTTGAGTTCTAAATCTGATAAGGTCCTGGGTTTTTAAAAGGAATCAAATCATTTTATACCTACACCGTTTTTCCATTCAACTTACTCAGATAAGTTCAATTATGCCATGTGTGTCACCACCCTCATCACTGACAAGAGCAAAGCAGGAATATTCCAGCCTTTCACAAATTGCCACATGCATGCCAGGAGAGCTGTTGTCTTCTTGCAACTTCCAACACAGGCCTATCAGTTTACTCTGGTTTAGCAAACCAAACGCTTCTTGAAACCCAAGTTGCTTTGGAATCAGTGTTTCCCACACTTCAGATATTTTAACATCCTACTTTACTTTTATTGATTTTTATATATACAAGATGTCAATGTTTTCTGCCATATAACAAGATGCTCCTAGAATGATGTGATTGGAGACATGAAAGAAAAAGCTTGTTATATAGTAGTTTGCCATGCAAATTCAAAAATGCCTGCTGTAAGAAGGTAAATGTCCAATGTAAATGTCAATGTCCAATTTGCCAGTGTGATCTATACAATAGGACATTATGAGGCAGGTGAGGCATTTCTTCTTTTCTGTGACTCTTCCCTTGGTGTAAAAAATTGAATACAGGTAACCTAGATATGTAAGATATCCTGTTACACATCAAGTGTTTCCTCACTGACTGATGAATAAAAATTATTACACTGGATCAGCCATGCACCAAATAAGCTATGGGTCAGCTTACGGTCAGCTTGGATTGTCATTTTGAGGATAATTCTCAGGAGACGTCGTGCCAGAAATACTCCTGAATCTTAGATACTTTTGCTGTCTTTTGCTCTGGCATGACCGGTAGCAGTTACCGAGAGGTCAGTACTACGCACTGGTGGGATCTGTGACATCTGGTGAGTTAGAGGGTCAAATTTTGTCTCTAATCACTACCAGCCCTCCTACTCTGCCATAATGCTATTTAGATTAGGCACTTGGGCCTTCACTTGCAGTGTCTTGCATTAGGAAGCCAAAGCAAGTACCACTCCCCAGCTGTCCTCCATTTTGGGCTCAGGACCGCTGGTGATCCTATGGTTTTGCACGGCAACTAAAGACACAGTGCAAGCTACAGACCCTTTTTTGTAGAGGAAGGTGCTCTGTTGAGTAATGGGGCTTTTTCCGTCTCCATTTTGCCCCATAACGTTCACACCTGCACTGCTGCTTCTGGGACTCGGTGTCAGCTTTTCTTTGGTATACACTAGAGAACTAGTGGGGTAAACGCCACATCAGCAGGGGTTCCATAAAAGTGTCATCTCCGAGGAGCGGAAAACGTGCAGGCCTTGAGGACGCCCCTTGTCAGAGCCGGTGCTTGCTGCCGCGGTGCCGCCTGTGAGGGTAGGCCCTGGGGACAGCACGTAGGCCACCGCCACACCAGCGCTGTGACCTGGGGACATCTCTCTGCTCCCGTCCTTCCTCCTGAAGGCTAACCATTTGCTCCTAGCTTCATAGCAGCCATCCTGTGCCTCCCAGCTGGCATGAATCCAAGGTTTTGCTGATGTTCCCCCCCATCACTATTGCATGTAAGGATGGGGTCCTTGTTCCCACTCCGCTCTAAAGCAGGCATTTAGCCTGAGGCACGCTCTGCCCTTGTATGAGTCATCCCTCAATTTATTTATCTATCTCACCACTTTCATTCTTGACCATGCCAGCCATCGCACTATATGATCTAGCAGGCTCCTTTTTTTGGGTGACCTCCTCAGAGAAATCTCTGCCTTTCCTTTGCTGGGACCGAACATGTGGAGTCGATAGCCCAGCTCAAATGCATCTATGCCAATGCACGCAGCATGGGCAATAAACAGGAGCAGCTGGAAGCCGTTGTGCAGCAGGATAGATATGACTTAGTCGCCATCACGGAAACATGGTGGGATAACTCCCGTGACTGGAGTGCTGCAATGGGTGGCTATAAGCTCTTCAGAAGGGATAGGCAAGACAGAAGAGGTGGTGGGGTGGCTCTCTATGTTAGGGAGTGTTGTGACTGTACAGAGCTACACGACTGTGATGACGAGGTGGAGTGCATATGGGTAAGGGTGAGAGGGAAGGCCAATAAGGTAGATATTGTGCTGGGAGTCTGTTATAGACCACCCAGCCAGGTCAAAGAGGTGGATGAATCATTCTACAAGTGGCTGGCAGTAGTCTCAGAATCGTGCACCCTTGTTCTCGTGGGGGACTTCAACTTCCCAGACATCTGCTGGAAGTACAACACAGGAGAGAGTAAGCAGTCTAGGAGGTTCCTGGAGTGTCTGGAAGAGAAATTCCTGACACAGCTGGTAGGTGAGCCAACCGGGAGAGGAGCCTTGCTGGATCTACTGCTTACAAACAGGGAAGGACTGGTGGAAGGTGTGATGGTTGGCTAAGCTTGGGCTTAGCGACCATGAAATGATAGAATTCTCAGTTCTCGGTGAGGCAAAGAAGGTGGTCAGCAGAACCACCACTATGGACTGCTGGAGGGCAAACTTTGGCCTCTTCAAGGCGCTGGTTGAGAGAGTCCCATGGGAGTCAGTCCTGGAGGGTACAGGGGTCCAGGAGGAATGGACATTCTTTAATAAGGAAATCTTAATGGCTCAGGACCAGGCTATTCCCATGCACTGCAAGTCGAATTGCTGAGAAAAACAACAAGCCTGGCTGAACAGGGAGCTTTTGCTAGGAGTCAAGAAAAAAAAGGAGAGTTTATCATCTCTGGAAGAAAGGGCAGGCAACTCAGGAGGAGTACAGGGACCTTGTTAGGTCATG
>JANZLQ010000025.1:2882666-2911074 GCA_026212715.1 Elanus axillaris | reverse complement strand
TCCCCCGGGGACCTCCCTGGGCTGCAGGGGCACAGCCTGCCTCACCGGGGTCTTCATCACCACGGGCTGCAGGGGAACCTCTGCTCCGGCGCCTTCAGCATCTCCTCCTCCTTCTGCACTGACCTGGGGGGCTGCAGGGCTGTTTCTCTCGCACATTCTCAGTCTTCTCTCCAGCTGCTGTTTCTGAGTGCCCTGCAACTTTTTTTCCTTCTTAAAACTGTTCTCCCAGAGGCGTTACCACTATCGCTGATGGGCTCGGCCTTGGCCCACAGCGGGTCCATCTCAGAGCCGGCTGGTATTGGCTCTGTCGGACACAGGGGAAGCTTCCAGCAGCTTCTCACAGAAGCCACCCTTGTAACCCCCCCCGCTACCAAAACCTTGCCACACAAACCCAATATAGACCCTTAAACAAGTAAGTCCTCTTAACTTCTGTGGGATCACTTATGTCCTTGAAGAGGCACACTCTGGAAGGCTGTACCAGAATAAGTGTCATCACTAAGCTTCCTGGTGAAAAGGCTTTCATCACTTCTGCTCTCCTTTTCAAGCTAAGAATCTTACGGCACCTCACCAGCTCCATCCTTGTACTCATGAGTAACGATCCTCTTCACCAGAGAGACTCCTATCATCCTCAGAAACCTTGCAAGTGAGCGCAGTCCAAATACCTAAAGAGGACTACAAGTTGTGCCTGTGATTTCATTCTGAACAGTTCCATACAAAATAAGAGCTACAGGGAACAAAATCTGTTTGGTCCCAGGATGGACCAGCTATCAGGTTGGTCAGACTAAACAAAGTTTGAAAAAACCAGGGTTTTCTTGAGCCGCTGTTCAGGCCATATTTGCCAAAATGTTCACCAGATTCCTGACCTCTTCACCGAACCTGGGTGGTTTCTTGCAACTCTGAAATGACTGATGTGGAATTTGGCGGGTTCTTTTATGGCTTAACGCAAACACAGACAAAACTTGGCAGTTCCAGCTGAGTTCTGCTTTGACATTTGTTGGGTGTGAAACCACACAAACTCTAACGGATGGAGAAGGTTTACATGACCCCTGCCAGCTGAGCCAGATGAGTTCCATGCAGGTCTATAAAGGATCCCATAATCCACATGTCTTTACTTGTTTTATTAGTAGAGTAGCACCCAGAGATGATGTGGTCAGTATCTAGGAAAAGAACAGGGTTTAGGAAGTGGTGTTATTACGCTAGTGAGGGGGGAAAAAGTAAAAAAAGGACAAAGCTTAAAAAATCCCCAAACCACTTAAAGGTACAAAATACTTGTAAGCATAAATATTCACATGTGTAACAAAACACATCCATGTCTGACACACACAGAAACTCTGAACCAGACATTTTGTTCTGCCTGAACAGACTGAAGGAAGGATTATGACTAAAAAAGACAGGCATGTTTTTCACTTCACCCCAAGGAAAGCTTATCTAGCTTCTTACCAGGAATGCTTAGGGAGATGAACAATCAAGGCAAGTTTTTCAGGTCACAGGATGGAGAGAGCGAATAAGCTCCAACAGTGTGATATTAATTGCTCTCTATCTGTATGGGAAAGAGAGGACCTACTCTTTAGCCACTGGGCCAAGGCTCTACCACTAGCACTGACAAGCGCAGATTTATGGTTATTCTAACTCGTATCCCGATGTAACACGCCCACCCCAAAATTCAAAGCAAACCCCCAGACTCGCCCGACATGAGGTTTCTCCGGCAATTGTGCACCTGTTGCCAGCACCACCTCTTGGGGGCCGTTATGCTCCAACCGCGCATGTCTTCCAGCCGCAAGCAAGCAGCGGCCAGAAGGCATGACACGGGAGCAAACGTCCACCCTTGTGACCTCTGGGTCTCCTACTGTGCCAGCGGAATCCCCAGTAAGCTAGCTAAGCCGGGTTGGTGCTGAGCTATTTTTTCCAAAGAGGTGCTTCAGTGAACGAGGGCTGTAGCATCTAGATAATACATGGGAGTCTGTATTAAAAACAATTGGAATAGTTCAGATGACAGAACAACAACTGTAGAAATGATGTTAGGCACGGGGCATTTGTGTTGGTGTGAAAGATTTATAGCAGCCAGAGATAAAAAGTGATGGAGAGATCCAAGTTAGTAGCATGAACAAAGGATGTAGCATGGGATGAATTAGCCAAGCTAAAAAACATATATAGGGTTTTTTGGTGTATTTTTAGCTGGGAACTTTTCCATAATCATGCCAATCCCAACGAAAAGTCACGACTACACTCACTTTGCCCACCCTGTCCCTGTACATAGTTGTATTTGTCACTTTCCTGCACCCATCCCTAGTTTTCGTGCCAGCTCCTCACATAAAGTCATCTTTTGTACTCTGCACTCATTCCTCTTGCTGTAAGCCTCTTTCACAAATTACCTCTTTAAGGATTACCTCTTTAACGAATGGATTCACAGATTAATTGGTTAATGAGCTATCGTTATTACTGATAACCACTGAGGAAAGAGAATTGTCCTTCTAATTTTCCGAAGGCAAGGACCCTGATCTGGAAGAGTACGGCCTCTGGTCCTAGCAGCTTACTGATGCCGAAGAGCTCCAGCACTAAGGACGGGTCTCTATTCCCTCAAAGGGTGGTTGGAGCAATCTTATCATGTAGGTACCTCTGAAAGTTACAGATCATTAGTAACAGTTGAAAGCAAGTAACTCCAGGCAAGGAGTCAGCAGTACAGCCCCTTGAGTATGGAGTCAGGATCAAGAATGGAAGGGAAACCTACTGTTGTTCTTTGAAAGTGGATTATTCTGGCTGATTATTTGTGCGCTCACCATTTCCTCTGGAATCCTCCAGATTGACGTGCTTATCAACAGACTGCTCTTAACAGTACTAAATCCAGGCAAAAAGGAGGTGTTTTGAAAAATATAGCTGTCAAGATATCAAAAGGAATCTGTAGATGTCTCCTTTGTCAGGCTCACGATGTGGAAAACGATCATGAATTAGCAGTATTCATTTGGCAAATCGTTGAACTGCACGCCTGACAGGGAAGAATAAACAAATAGGCAAAACCCAAGGAAGTTCTGAAGTTTTTTTTAAAAAAAAATCTCTAACCTTTTGTATTGAGCTGTAGATTTCTGGCATATTGAAAGGATGCATCTGAAGTGAGGTTAAAGCCCTGTTTACCGTGGGAGGTTTAGGAAAACAACATCTTAAGAAGCTTTCTGTTGCCACCCACTCATTCAACTTTTGGTCCACTCTCCAGGCAGAGAAGGGGAGGGATGGGAGAGAAACTACAGTTTTAAAGACTAACAAAATCTGTGCGTGGCTTTTATTGATGCACAGGTAAAGAAGACTTTACACGTTATTTTGAGAAACAGAAAATAAAGTTGAATGTCATGGTTATATACAAGCATGCACTCATACACGTGCACGCATAAACTGCGTAAGAAGACAGCATAATTTCAAAAAGAAGATTAAGAAAGGGAGGGAAAGATCTTCTGAAGGCAAGATTCTCATTAAAAGAATGATTCTTTCTGTGTTTGCACTGGAAACAGGTGACAAAGTCCACGCCGGATCCCAGTGTTTCAGCTGCAGGCCTGAAAGAACACGGGAATTGGGCAGGAAAGATACATAAGTGATGGTGTCATGGAGAAATGGTTGGCGTCTTATCTTACATGCTGAGGGGGTGTCAGTCAGTAAATTATTCTTGGTTCAGGCCATATATAGGCTTAATTAAATTTGGATTCGGACTCACATATGAATCCAGTCATTTTTATTCTGGGCTATGATGGTGGTTTAACCGAGATGCCAAATGTTCATAAAAACCTCCTACCAAAAATGGGAGGAGTAGAGAGGCTCATTATTCTCCAAAAATGGAAATTCACATCCAAGCAGACACATTAATCTAGCACAGTAGTGTCTAGTATGGGATGAGTTGGCCAACTTGGAAAGCTTGACTTTCAGTATGAGCAGAAAACTTGCAATACATGAAGACAGGCGGCATTCTTAGGAATGCTTTACAACCATACTTGTGCTTTAACGCTATCAGCAAATCAATGAAGGGAACCATAAATGAATCCAGATAGTTTGCCTAAAGTAAGTATATTTCTATTTCACTTTTTTGCCTTTCTTTCCTTCTGCCATTTCTTTCTCTGTTACTTTATGTTCTCATTTCCCCATTTTTTTAATTGATTTATGTTGTTAGTTATATATTTATTAATGCTTAGTAATATTCATATATCAGGTTGACTGTATGTTTATTATTCTAACATCTGTGTATTTATTATGGGAAAATCTATCTTTACGGACTTGCGTTATATCCAATAAAAACAATATGGGGGAAAGAAAGGAATCATACAGCTGGAAACAATTTGGAGGGGGAAAATGAGTTGGAATTAGATTATTTTAAATGTGATACAGAGCAGGGTACACACTTCACCGACGGAAAGGCAGTAATCATCTTTGTCGTAGCAGTAGGTGCTATGATTGGTTTAGGCATTTGTCAGTTATTGTGAACCTCAATTGCACAGTGGCTTTTGGACCTAATGTGGAAAAATTTCTGGTTTTCGTTGTTGTCGTATAGCATGGTCCCAGACAACAATGTCCTCGGAGCGTTCGAGCAACTGTTCAGAAAGAAGCTTGTTTTCAGTAATTTGAACTGTATGTCTGCGTTGGCGCTAGGATATGGTAAAAACCATTTCAGTGTGAGAGCTGCCTTCGCAGGAGATGGCATCAGCTTTCAGCTCCTAGTGCAGCCGATCTGCCTGGGATGCCAGGAGAGAGGTGCTCAGGATGCATTCAATCAGCTCGACTAGGACTGCGGGCAACTTCCAGAAGACCACGTAGGAGCGATACTAACCGGGTCTTTTTTACTCACATGGCTACCTTGAAGTGGCTGCCGATGTCCGTTTCACAAAATGTCCCGTGGAGCCGTTGCATTTGCAAGTGTGATTTAGTTAAACTAGCAGATGCTATAAATACCATGGCAAATTTAATGAGCTGTGGCTTATGCAAGGATAGTTTTTAATAGAGGCACAGTGGTGTATAACAAGATGTATAATTCTTGGCTATTTAGAGAGAGAGTTTTCTCATTATTAGGCTGAATTAAAAAAAAAAAAACCCAACAAAACATGCATAGTGAACCACCACCCATGCCAGCTGGGTAACTGACAGGCAGAGGCAGCTGGTAAGAGGAAAAAAACCCACCCCAAACCTGAGGACGTCCGCAGCGTGCTCATTTTGCAGGCAAGATTTATCACACTGCAAACATTCTTTGCAAAGCCTTCTCTTAAAATGTCTCAACCAGCGCGTTTCTTTTCACAGCTGACATGTTGTTGCTGGAAGGAGAAACAAAAATATCCTTAAACTTCAGGATATCCAATATATTTGTTCTAGATTATTAGATATATATTATTGCAGAAGGATTTCAGTTATGTCAGTGACTGCCCCACAAGTTGCCTTACACCGGTAGAAAGGCCGTGCTGGAGCAAAGCTGGGCTATTCCAGCTAAAGACCCCGGCGCTGATATTGGTTACCCTGCAGGCAGTAAGGCCAGTACTATAAGGCATGAGGTTGCCTTACGAGGACAGTTTTTTCAGTGCAATTCATCTCGATGGAAAGCGAAACAGTGCAAAAAAAGCTGTGATAATCTCGTAGTTGCAAGGTAAAGTAAGTGAGTGGGCTATTTTAGGTTGCGTTGTCATCCTTGGAGGGAATTAAGGAGCTGATTCAAACAGTTCATACTTTCTGAGTGTAGAAGGGTGGGTAAGTTTTTTACTATCACAAATAGCAAAGCGAGACAGTAACCCAAACCAGAATAAGAAAATAAACCTCCCAGCTGGTGGTAGCTGAGGTTGGGAAGGACTGGTAGAAAAGTTATGAAACAGCTACTGTGCTAAGAATTTATATTATTTTAACTGGGGAGACAGCCTATTGTGAGAGTGGTAGGTTCAGACTCATCTTCATTTTAGTAGTCTTCTGTCACTTGGAGGTTTTTAGATAAATAAAAATATCTTTCTATTGTAAGGAAGTACTGTTGTATGAAAGAAACATCCTATTTGGAGAGGATGGAGGTTTCCCAGCTTAGTGAATCAGTTTTGTGGGTAATAATTTCTCTGTGCTTTAGAAATGTCTTAGATGCCAGAGCCTCATAATTATCCAGTGAGGCTTTAGTAATATTTTCAAAACACATTGTAAATCATAGATGAGAAGATAAAGGTGAATGGCCAGTACCATTTGTAAATTATGAGTTGACAGTCATAAATTTTGTTTGACTTTACTAGAAAAAAGGTAATTTTGCTACATTTATTTTATCATCTCGACCTCTTTTTCTTTGTCTCTCTATAGAAGAAATGTCCAGCATATATAATCTGTAGCATATAATAATTTCCAACCATGAATAGACAATTTTTTATATTTCCCCATTTATATTCACTGCTCCCTACTCTTTTTGTAAGGTACTACTGTCTAGTTCAAGTGCAGCTCAGTTGTGTTTTCTTCTCCCTCAAGGGTCATGAGTTTGAAGAAAAGTATAAGTACTCTTAAATTAAAAAGTTATTGTTGCCATTTAAATATTTACCTCTTTGGCAGCAGGCTTGCTTTAAAAGGCAGCCATCCTTATTCTAAACATAGCACTAATACGTTAATACAGTCACTTAATGAACTCTGCATGGCTGGCAGCTGGACGAGAAACGGTAGATTTTGACCTGAATGAAATCTGGAATTTCCATCCCGAGGGAAGTGCTAACTCCTTAAAATTCTGTTTCATTCCATTTTTACATATAAAAATGAAGACTTTCTTGGAACGGATGTTTTTCTGTAGATATTTTCAAACTACAATACACGGATATACCTGACTCCCAACAACTCTACATTTTGGTTTGTTAGTGCACTTAATTTTAAATTAAAGTGCATTGATGCGGATTGATGCAGGGAACTGTAACGGGGGAGACTCGAGCCTCTCTATCTCATGAGCTCCGCTCTCGCGTGCTTCTCTATGTATTGTAAGCTCTGCGGTTCCACAACACACCGCATAGCTTGAGGAGAGACATGACATAGCACGACACAATGTCCTCCTGTGACCTTAAACCTCAGGTCTCTCAGAAAACAGCTGACTGACATGGGGATGCTATTTAATGCTTTGTTTCAATGGTTCAAAACTAAATGGACCTGGTTTTTATTAAACGGAATAGCTCCATTTAAGTGTCAGTATGGAAAATAAACATTTTTTTTGGAGAGGGGTGGGAACTTATGGTTCTTGGCACTCTGCAATCATCCTAATAAATAGGCAATTAGCTGTAGTGGAAAAGGGTACTGTTATGTATAACGTGGCGTTACAGGCAGAGTCTGCAATGACCTGTAACTCTGGTCATCTCCTGCTCAGCATTGGCCAGAACAAAAATCCTCATTTTCTGTTGCTTTGAACTTTGTCTTTAGCTACTCGGGATAAAATTTTCCATGTTGCTTTACTGGTCTGCCTTGGGACGAGTGAGTCAGAGGTCCTGTGGAAAAGATAGTATGCAAATTCTAGGCTATTATTTAATTGAATACTGTACCGTAATTTGGACACAATAGGGCTAACTGCATAGCAACATTAAGTTCGGCATTTCCTTACTTCCAAGGGCCTCACTTGGAAAGTTAATGTTCCTTTAATGTCATTTTTTTTTCATGTCACTTTGTAATAAAATTGCTGGCCACAAATGATCCATAGCACGCTGACTGAATTAGTTGCTTCCAGCGTCCCAGTCTATTGGTCAATGACTTACAAAGTAACGCACGCTTAAAACAGGAAGGCAAATAACATTTAAAGTTAAATAAAGTGGTGCTAGGCTTAATCCAGAATGACGGGGGACAAATTCTGGTCCTATGGCAGCCAGTAGAAATTTTGCCACTGCTTTCACCAAAGCCAGGGGTTTACAGCTGCTAAAAAGGCTCCTGGGTTTTGGGTACAAGCAGAAGTTCAAATTGGAGCTGAATTTCATAGCAGGGACTCAGATAAAACCTAATTCGTTAAATGGAAATCAACTACACGACGTTTGATTTTTTTTTTAAGTACAGAGCAAGCTTACAAACTGGCAGGTGCTGCCAAATCTTGCCACGGCAAGGAAAGGTCTTTATGTAAGACGACAGGTAGCGCGGGACAGCAGCTAACCTGCTGCTACGCGATCCTGTAATAACTTGGGGTTCTAATGACTTTGAAGATTCCTTGAGCTTTGCTACTGTGGTTAACTATGTTGTCAAAATCTCTTCCCTAGAATTACAGATGATAGGTTTGGTCATCTAGTTCAACCTCTACATCAAGCAGGACAGGCTAAACATAACATTAGACTTCAGAGTTACATGTGTAGCAGCATCCCTCCCTTTCCTCCTCTGTTCTTTGGGATACGTCCTGTTTGGTAAACCATCTGTTTCTAAATTGAAAAGCTTGAAATGCACAGAGAGGCATTTACAAACATTACAGAAAACACAGCAGTTGTTGATGTCTACATTTTGGTTTGCAAACAAACGTTTGAGCGTTCAGCCTGAGATTGCTGATCCGTGCAGTTTGCTGTCTTGCCTCTAGTCATGAGCAATTTCTTTTCCTAATAACGTGGCTGGCATATTCCAAAATATTACGTCTGACAAATATCTCATTTTCTAATTGACAGAATTTCCTCCCTGAGTATCATGCGTGACTTTTTAGCATTGGATTAAATTACCCGTGACTGTAGTTTATTTCTTACTGACGTATTCTATGTCCATAACTGTGAAGTATAATATTATTGTTATCGATATAAGAGTCAAGCTAAAATGAAAGAACGAAAGCAAACAAGAAAGAGGACTATATCATCTATTACTTGGGGGCTTGGAAAACCGAAGCTAGCATGGCAGTGCTAAGGTAGCTGTTCTCTCAGGGTTCAAACCGGCCAACAGCTTTAGTCGTGCTCTCTTTACCCGACACCTGCTTAACTTTGAACCCTCTATTTTAAGTCCTGTTAAAGTAAAAGAGGGTTTGAAAGGGTTTCACTTTAAACGCACGTCCACCAAGTGGTCTGCAGAATACAGAAGTCATTCATAGTGAAGGCCAGCATGCAAGACCGAGCCGACGATGGGTCCTTCAGCTAGTAAAAAGTGTCGCACCTATCCAGTTTTGATCAGATTTGGCCTTAGAATTGAAGTGGATCTAGGAGACAACTTTTAGCCACAAGTGTAACCTGCTGCTGTCTATAATGCTGACTCCACTGCAGAGGGTCAACCTACAACTTCTGGGACTATGAAAGAAAGATGATTCCTAAGACTTAACCAGTGTGGGTGTAAAAAGGTGGGCTCAGATAGCTGAGGAGTCTTTAAGTAGACTGCACTCACCCCAGAAATCTCAGTGGTGCACTGGGAGAAGACACTTCTGTCTCTAGATAGAAGCTCACCAGACATGGACTGAATTGCTGTAGACTGGAAAGCTCTATTCAAGTTGCTAAAATGAACAAAGTTCACTCATGGATCATGGTTTATTTATACCCGTTCACTCATTTCTCCATGACGATATAGAAACTTGTTTTCTGTCTGACTCGGTCTCCATGCGACGTCCCATCGGACGTGGTCAACGCAACCTTGCCGTTTCTGTGGGGAATGGCACAAGAGGTAATAGTTTCTGTCTCTGTTGCTGAACTAAAAGGCTTCGGACAACAGAGGCAGAAAAATGGGGAGCCCCTTCCTCACTTCTTTCCTTTGGCCCCGTTTCATACCACATAGCTCCAGGCATTCGGATGAGATATCTAAGATGGGAACCTAGTCAGCCTGTATTCCTCGTATGGTCAAAGAAGAGAGAGAAGCACTTCCAGAGGGCAATCTGGATCTCAATTTGACTGCCTGACTGTCTGGAGGTCCCAGCTGACTATCCTGGGAGCTTAAACTCCCTAATTAGGTATCAAATGAGTTAATACCTAATTTTGGTTTGTCTGTGAAATTCTTCCTCCTCTCCATGTACATTTATTTTTCAGGGGAGCATGTGATCCTCTGATATACCTGCTTGCCCCACATGGCGGGCATGGAAACAACATTTAAACTTCTGGCTCTTCTTGGTACTCATTCACCAGTAGTACCTGCAAAAGCTGTCCCAGCTGATGACTTTCAGACAGATACTGGCAAAAAAAAAAAAAATTAAAAAAATGCTGTAACCACAGGCATAACTTCACCACTGCTATTTGGAAATTTAAGAACAAGTGGGAGTCCAAAATTACCACCAGATGGTGCACCTATTTAGCAACTGACAGAGACATGTTCCACAAGAAAGGGTAGCCACAGCCTCCAGCAACCCATCAAGTTGCTTCCCCTGCTGTTTATTCTCAGCTGTGATATAAATTGAATGTGTTTGAAACATGGACCTGCCAGTCATACTATTCTGTTACATTTAATATGGAGTATGTTTTCAATCTCTGTGATGGAAGCCTTTCAACTGCCTGGCTAAGGGACGTGAGGAAGTGGGAAAGAGCATAGCAGATCTATGAATGCATGTAAAGGGAGAAGGAAAGAAAAAGGGATGGGCCGGGAGCAGGAAAAATCGGTACTGGCAAATGGCAATGAGCAGGCTCCAAAATCAAATGCGGTCATCACAGAGCATCTGTACATTGGTGTTTCATTAAATTGGGATAGTTCTGGCCATTAATGGTGGGCAGCTGTGAGAAGGTTGAGGTCGGGGCGTTTCTGAAGGACAGACTTGAGGTATAAGTCAATGTTTTGGAAAACTGCCAATGCCAGTATCCCAGATGAAAACACACGGGCTGTTTAAGTGTATAGCAAAGGTGGTGAACCTTCCTAAAGAGTGAAGTGGTTTTTATTCTCTGACCGCTTCTCATTCCTAAGCACTTGTGGTACTCCATACTCAGAGAAAGATTAGCACAAGTCGATAAGCATATATTTTCTGCCATATTTCTCACAATGTCACAAGACCGTGTGATTCTGTCAACTAGATTTGCTGTAAATCAATACACGATCTTGTGTAGGACACAAGTAGGTGTCTCTTCCCTTTCTACTCTACTTGCTTTAAAGAAAATTCTAAAGTATCATTTAGGTTCCCGGCAACCCTCTTTCATTAACATTAGAAAAGTGATGCAGAAGAAAATATTGTGAGTCTCTCATTCCTTTCCATAGGTGTGTCTGTAACTGCTTTCTATTGTTTTGATATGTTTTAAAGGATGCCCTAATTAGTATTTAATGTATTGCTAGAGAATGGTTAATTAGAAAGGTTGTTCTTTTAATTACAACTTGACCAGTAAAGAAACATCTGAACTGGAAACTTCCTGTGAGCAAAAAGTGAAAACATTTAAATATTCTTTAACCAGAGAAGTACTCATTCAGAATGGATAAAATAATTTTTCATTCCCTTTGTCCAAGCTGAGAGGAAGGCGTCACCTCAGGAAGCTCAATACAATTCCCTTCCTACCATTTTTCACATACCCTGGGGCTCCTGGTTCAATGTGAGAACTATCATTTTATGGTTAAAGCATGGACCAGGAGATAACGGACTCGGACTCTGTTCCCAGCCGTGCCATATACTTCTCTTGTGACCTTGGGCAAGTCACTTCATACCTGGCTGTCTGGAGACTAAAGATGCCTAATTTCAGTGGGGAATTGAAAGGCTTAATTAAAGTGGACTAACCTCCACTTAGACATTTGTGAAGTACTCTGGGATCCTCAGAGAAAAATGATTGCTGTTAAAGTCTTCTTATCCAAACAGGAAGCCCAGGGCAGAAATATCGCAAAGGGATTTGGTCTTCTAGAAAGAGAGCCCAGGCGTGAAAAAAAGACCATATTGAAAAAATCCCAGTAGAATAGGCCTGGTACGATTATTAACTTAGTTTGCATAAGAAGGAAGTTTGGAAACTTCCGGCAGTTCTCCTCAATGAGCCCAAACTCAAATTTCACAAAGAGGAAATACTTACACGTTCAGCACTTACGTGTAACATAAAAGAGAAAATAAAGTCCACAGGGAGAGTAACTGCCGGTTACTCACTGTACGCTCGCTGTATGTGTGCTGTGATTCTTCAAGTAAATCTTCCTGTCCGAGACCCTCTTTTTCCAGCTGCTGGTGCACAGTGACATCCTGACACCAGTGATGGGGCTTGGACACTTTCTCCCTCCTTCCCCTTCTTTTTCTCCTCGCCGTCTCCCATTTTCTTTCACTTCTGCAGTTCAGTAAAGCTGACACCAAGTTCCCTTCCCTTTTGTTTGCTTTTCCCTTGTCCATTGATCAACCATTTTGCTTTATTACAGACACTGTAGTATTAACTACAGTATAAACAGAAGTCCTTAGCAGGAGAGTTAGCTGGCATTTCCCTCTCCTCTGACACAACTGAAGTTTCTGCAGCACCACTTGCTTGTTTGTTTTCAGGGCTTAGTGGCGATATTCCACATACTGCTGACATAATGAGGCATAAGCTTCGCTCCAAGAAGGCGAGACACTGATTTTTAAAAGACCCTGGACTACTGTGCTACTAGGGATGGGCAGGGAAAGTTTGAAAGGTGGCAGACTACCCTCGAATCGGAGTAGCAGCAAACTGCCGACGGGTTTTTGCACAGCGTGAAGTATTTCCGTGAATACTGTGTCCTGCTCAAATTCCAAGTGTCTGCATGGAATATCTCATACAGCAGCCAGCATGTGCGTGCTGTCAGTTGGTGTTAGCCAGAGGAACATGACATCATGTGATAGACAAAAACACTACTTGGTACCAGATAGCCTAATGCAAGACTTTTCACGTGAAACATTTGTTTTGTTTTGGTTTTAAGACATTTGCCTTTCTAACTGGTCTGTTTTAATTAGAGCTCAACCTGAACCACAAACGATAGATTTGAACTTTCCCAGAGTTCAGTGGTGTTCAGATCTGGCTTTTGGTTTGGCCCATCACAAAGACAGGGGTCAGCTTCAAAGTTCAGATCTGGAAACAGGCTGCTACAAAGAGGGGGCTGACAAGGTTATTTAATGAGACCCGGATCTCATTTTAATGGTGGATTTGCAGTAGAGGTGCTAGCGTTTTTTAAAAGTACTTTTACGCAAGCAGCATCTTGAAGGCTGCTGTTAATACCAATCTAGCTATTTAAACGCTCTTGTATTTATACTGCAGAAAGGGGCTTGTCCCTCCTTTCCTGGTCACAAAGCCCGGGTCTTGGCCTGAAGCTGGAGTACCTCAAAAACCTACCCATTTTTCTTCTCATCTTTCTTTAAAACTCATCCTTTGGTTCTAGGGTATCACACTTAAAGCCAACGGAAGCCCTTTGTGGGCTAGAAATTTGATCTTTTTATCCTCATAAACATTTCGTCTTTTTGGGTGAAAGAGCAGCCAACTCACCCGGCCAGCACCCAACCATTTGTCAGACTCTTGCAGGTGTGGATCACCATTTTAGGGTGAGCTTGCCCAGTACCTGGCAAAACACAAGCTTAACACAACACAACTAAGAAGTAACAACCACCAGTCTACTAGATGAGATAACCTGACTGATAGGATTAGCTGGACATTAACTGATTAAACACTGATTCAGCATCTTTCATGACTCTTGAGAAGATTCATATAATTCTTCCTTGTTTTCGTGAATCTGGTCACTTCCCAGCTCCTGTCAGGACCAGAAACTCCAGAACTGAAAAAACCAGACTCTGCTCTTGTGATGCTTCCAGACTCATTTTGCAAACCAGAGAGGTTTGGACCAGAATCTAAACGTTGTGTATTTATCCAAAACCCTCTGAGCTCTTTACTCTTTTAAATCTCTTTCATATGTGTGATTTGTGCCGTGTCTTGTTCACTGGGGTTATAAACTTGACTATCAGGCAAAGACCCTTTAAACACCAAGGAGTGTAGACATCATTACTTGAACCTTGCTGTCCTCCCAGAAACGCTGTCAGGCAAGTCAAATGTGTCAGAAATGCGAATGCCACCGCACAAGCAGTGTAAGAGCATTTGGAAAATATTTAAGCAAATTCAAAAGCAACTTTCAACCCAGCCCGTTCACCAGAACTTTCTCATTTGCTTTCCACAAAATCTGAGCTCTGACAGGGGATGCCAGTGACTTACGGGGTTACTGCCCAGCTGTTCGCCCTACATCTGGAAGATGTGATCTCTGCAGTGGCATTAGCAGAGCAGAACGCAGGCTCACACTGGCAATCTGCAAACCCAGCCTCTCTGCTGCAACCACCAAGGAAGAAGGGCTGGTTTGGGCTGGACCGTAAGCTAAAGCCATGAGGCATGGTCCTTCTGCTACCATGGGAGATAGCGAGGGAGCGGTAACATCCTAACCAGCCGCACCGAGACTCACTGCGTCTCACCTGTCAAACCCCACCTTGCCAAGAACGCACCAGAGATGCACGTTAAAGCCCCCCCACCTAAAGGACGAGCGGTGAGTCTCCAGCGGTAGTGCTCACGTTAGAGATTTGCTTGGGAAATTTGACGTATTGAGCTGGTCCTCTAAGGTGTCCTGCCAGGCATCAGAAACTGTGCCAGGAATTTATGTGAGCAACAGATTTGTAGGACAACCTTAATGAACAACATGCAGCATTATCCTCCAGGAGACAATCCAACAGCAATTCCCAGCAAATGCAATGAGAACCTCTCTGCTATGTTCCTATGCAGAATTTTACAGGAAAAAAAGGTGACATTCTGGTACAGTATTTGATACAGATTATTTTTCCTTTTTTGTCAAGCATAGGGAACAGTCTTTTGCCTATGTCTATACAGTTCTGCAGAATATCTTAAGGCCACCTTGAAGAGCAGAGTCACTAGGCAAGATGAAAGCATAACAATTTCTGTGCCTGGAACGTGGTACCCCAGACACACAGGAGCTGTTTCTCCATGACCAGTAGCCTGAAATGCTTTTCAGAGCCCCCAGCCCGGCTGTCACTGTTTCTGAGGCCGGGCAGTACTTCCTCCAATATTCATTGCTAGTACCACAAAAGGGTGTGCAGGTCAAGGTATTTCTAGATGTCATTATTTCATAGTTATTTGACACAATACTTCTCTTGTATTGCTGTTGCAGTCACAGCTACAATGTGACGGATGGTTATGCCATTTTAAGATATTTCTCTGGATTTAGTTCGGAAATCTGACAGATAATTTAAAGAAATATTTACTTATTAGATCCTGTCTAGGCCAAGTAGATGCCTAGCGTATGTGATTCAGTTTAATAAAAGATACTGCTGCTCTTCATAAACCTTAGTTTACAAATCTCACGACTGAAATCATCCTCATTCTGTACTTGATAGAATCAAGTTAAATGATACTCCGAAAAAACCTAGAAAAATACGCCAGAATAAGTTGTATTATGTTCAGGAGAATATCCTAATCAGTGAAACCAACCAAGTCATCTTCTGGCTTTTAATGTAATGAAATCTTTTTTTCCCCAGTAAGAATATAAAACAGGATAATGGATTGATAGTGGAATATTTTAAGGGTGGGATCTCCTTTTCTAAAACCACCATATACCCTCAGCAATTACACTTAGATGACTGCTGCCAGCAGAGTTGGAAAGGCTCACTGTGCAGGGAAATCTGGCTTAACTCTCTGATGGGATAAGTTTAGACTCTCTCCCTTTCTTTGCATTTTCTGCTCCCAGTTTTGGGGCTTCCCCACACATCTTGGTAGCTTCTGGAAGTCTTGCTTTTTTGGTGTCTAACTCTCACAATGCTTGGTAAGGCTGGATTCCTATTCCAGCCACATGGAAAATACTAGGTGGAAGAACATCTAAAAAAGACAGGCTTTAGAGCCAACATCCCTTTGGGGATTTAGCTCTAGGTGCCTATCTCTTGCCCTATAGATGTAATTAATTCGGTATACTGTAAACATTAGCATCTCATCTGAAAACAGGACCTCATACCTGCAAAATGTCTTGGGCTGGGCTTGCCTGCTACTGCTCTTGCTTTGTATGTGTTTCCAAAAGGGGGTTTCTAGATTAGTACATATATATATATATATATCAAACAGTGGTGTTGGCTAACGTAAGAAGTGAGTATGAGAAAAAAGTCTGTGCTGACAAATAGAAGGCGGCAGCTTTTGAGATCCTGCTTAAAGTTGCACACGTCTTACTAGTAGTCGGGAAACGTCATCAACTCCAAATGGGGACATGAAAACATTTAGCATCTCTCTGAAACAGAAGCAAATGCAACCTCAGCATAACTTCTGACAAGGCACTTAAGTTAGTTATTTTTTCAAATTAAATTAAAGGAAGGATGTGGATCTAATGCCGTGCAGGTATGGCCTGTGAGGAGGCGTGAGTGCAGAATGTTAGGAGTGGACCCTAAGTGCTGTGCCGTTCTCTGGCAGGCGTGGTGATGCTGAGCATTGCTGTGTCCAAATCCCTTTATGGCTCCGGCAGTAGATGACCAGTTCAACACTCTGCTAGAACAGTATGTGGAAGAGCAGAGCGGAGAAGCCCCAGTCCCAGGAGCTGCTGCTTCTTTCTTGGAGGTCTTCTGTCCCACCGTGCAGCTGCGTGGACATCCTCCCTGAAAACAGGGTTGAATTTGTGCGTCAGTTGTTGGTTGAGAGGTCTACAGCGAAATTCCTCTGTGGGCTCCCCACAAAGAGAATCCAACAAGTGGACAGCTTGCTCTCCTACAGGTCCCTCTGCCATATGGATAAACGTCTTACCCTCCTTGTGCCCCTGTGAAAGAGAGGTAACAGCATCTCTCTTCCGTTGCCCTCTCCAGCTGAAAGATGCAGCTTCTTAAGGCAAGGACTACCTCTTGCATAAACAGATTTGAGTCTAACACCAATTTCAGCTGGGTATCTCTCAGTATATCTGTAATTCAATAATTATGGCAAAGTGCTACTGGCCCACTAATAGGCTCTGCACAATATATTGAGGTAACATTCAGGATTTAACTAAACTGCCTCAAGAAATTCTGAAGCAAGAGCTGAAATTTCATCTGCAACGTACACAGATATTCGCACCCACAGACACCCACCCACAGACACTCTGGCATGCCCAGGTATAGGAGCTTAGTGCTTACAACTATTCATAATTCAGTGAACCCTTTAAAAGGTGTTATTATTTAACATGTTTCTACAGCAAAGCACAGGTGTGCACAGTGATTTACAAAAGCACACAGACATGACCACTGCCCTCGGGGTTTTTTTATCTAGGTTAGAAGTGACATAAGATAATACAGGAAGAAATGACTTCATGCAAATGGCAGTGCAGGTTTCTTTTTAAAGAGCTGTTCTTCAACACAGTATATTTATGTCAGGCCACTGAGAGGATTGAAACAAGTTAATTAAAATACTGACCCAGCAGAGTCCGCTGAGAAGGTCTGATTCTGCAAGGCATTCACTTCTTAATATTCATGAGCATGGTACTAGGGATGACAGAGTATTTGTGAAATTTGGTCCATAGCAAGGTTCAAATATAATTACGGAATCATAGAATGATTCGGGTTGGAAGGATCCTCTATTGACAGCCAAGGAGAACATCCATTCCGGACTGATTCATTCACTAAAGGCTCAGGCTTATAAAACCCGCTCACATGAAAATCTCAGTGACTAAAATGGTTTGGTGGCAACCTACCCTGCTGTTTTATCCTCCTAAAGTGAGCATGAAGTTGACTTGAAAACAAACTGACTTTAAAAATGTGGTAGTACTGTCCTCCATTTCCCTGACAGGTTTAGAGTGGAGGTTTTTTTCTGCTGGGTTTTGTTGTCTCTTTTTCTTTTTCTTTTTTTTTTTTTTTTTTTTTTGATGATGTGGCAAGCATATTTTCTATTTCTTAAATCAGCCAACATTTTCCTTGCTGAGCACCACACAAGTATCCCAGAGACCTTTAACAGGCCACCTTGTAGTGCAAGAACACAATCAAGAGCAAACCTAATCCCCCCCCCGCCAAATATGTGCCCACATAGCTACAGATTCCCTTGCCTTTTTCTTAAATATTGGTTTTATTTCTCCCTGTGAAATACCCTTAAAAAAAGAGACCATAATGCATTGGCAAATCCTGTACATAAGAACTGTTACTGTGAATAGATGGAGGCAGTTGAATTATTAGAATTGAATAGAACAAACCAGATCAGAATAGAATAGAATAGAATAGAATAGAATATATAATAACATCTGGTTCACCATAGCCCCATTTAATTGAAAGACTTTAGCATACTTTAGGACCCAGTTTCTCTGAGATGCCTTCAGAAGTCCATGTTTTCCAACATCGGGTGCAAAGAACCTTTTAAAACCCCAGTATGCTGCAATATGTCTCCAGCTGAGCTTTCACATATTACGATTTATCAAACCACTAGTCATCACTGAAAAGAAAAAGCACCAAACATTCAGCAGGGAATCATTAAGTCCCACAATGGGACGTCAGTAGGTCAAGAAGAGAAGCCAGGCAGGGGACGATCGCTCTGCTCCAGCTATTGCTTCCCACATACTACTTTGACAGTATTTGCAGTAGCATTGTGAAAACACAGCCGGCTGTGACACTGCACAGGCTTTTCTCAATGTACAGTGGATCTGGGAACTACCACCTCATGCTTTGTGCACTGTGTATTTCTCAAGCCATGCTCTTGTGCATTCTTTAAATGAGCGCTTAGTACCGTATTGTGATTAAACCTTGACAAAACCAAGCAGCGGTGCTTTGGGATCAAAACGTAGTTTCCCCATTTTCTGTAAGAATGAGAGACAGATTGTTTGTTAGGGCTGAGTTAGTAAGAAATGCTATGACAAATATAGCTTTACGGGGGAAAGGCCAAAAATTTCCTATTTCTCTGGGCATTTCTAAACGTCCTCCCAAAGATCACAGCTAACTGACTAACCTCACAGGAGCTGTCCCAGAAAACTCCACCAAGGCACATGCTGCCAAAACACAGTCAAAAACACAACAGAATTATGCTCACTTTGGAACAGAAATGCTGACTATTGTTTACAGTTGCCAGGAGTTAACTGAATATGTTTAGGGGGTAAACTAAGTAAAAAACCCCTGCAAATTGTTGGAAGCCTCATTACAGAAACCACTGTGGAAAGTACCACCAAATCTTTAGAAAATAACCATGAAATTGGAAAAATGCTTGAAAAAATGTGAAAAGCAGAGACATAATAAATAGCTCTTTTTAATAGACATGCTTCCAAAAGTATATAAATAGTGACAGCAAGGAGCTGCAATAAGGCAAGTGTGAAATAAATCTGGCTCACGTACAACCCATTCTAAAAGAAAATTTGAGAAACCCACATGAGCAACAGAAAACAATCCAGTTGACAGAGTGATTCTACACTGATGGCCAAAATTCTGGCACCTCCAACCATAAACACTTAGTGGGAGTCTAGAGATGAAAAATGCTGAATAAGAATCTGTAAATAAACCGTTATGTCATAGCACTACACATACTCGGCTTTGAAATCTGCAATGGTCTCTGTCCCAACCACGTGTCATTGGAAATAGGCATCATGAGCAGTCTAGCAAGAAGCTGCTGAAATCATGTGCGACTCCTGCTCTAGCTCTATCTGGATGAAGTAAAATTAAACAAGACTCTTTTAAATAGAGAGCAGTAGAGAAAAAAAAAAAGATTTTAGGGAGGAAATGGGAAAAGAATAAATATTGTAAAGAGAACGTTGCCCAATGTGCCCATTGGAAGGCTCCATCGGATTTGACCAGAAAGTCCTGCCAGAGTAACGGATGTCTGATCTGCACCAGGTTCGACATTCAGCAGCACTTCTGAGCACGTGTGCTACAAGAGGACCCTCATGACCACGATGACTATATCTGTTTTTCTGACAACAGGCTACACCATGATCATTCAGTCGGTACTTTCTTAGGGAGTGGAAGATGAAGAAAAAACCGGTCTGCTACTCAGAGGAGCGGACCCCTGAGGAGCGTGTAAACCAAGTGTAATGTCAAGAAGGCCAAGCACTTCTTGCATCAGCCTTCACTAAAAAGATCAGTAGTGATAGAACCAACGCTATCAACAGAGGAATACCATCGCAGCATTAGATAGAGGGAAGTATTTGTCCAGGCTGAAAGCTTTCCAGTGAGCTGTCCCTCATCTCAGAACATTTAATGAAGCCATTTTAGAGCCACTAGTCCTGACAGCCATTAGCACTGAAAAGTTGTGGAGAAGTCTAATTAAGAAGAATTGAAAAGACAAATGTATTGCCTTTGTCTAAAAGAAAAAAAAGAAAGGAATTACAGGACCAATCAGCTTAACTTCAGTAAATGAAAAAATATGGGAACAAAACCCCATTTGTAAGCTCATAACTGAGAACAAGGAGATGAGTAACAGTCAGCAAGGATCTGTCAAGAACAAATCATGTAAACCCATCTAATTTCCTTCTTTTGCCACCCAGGGCCTCAGAGGCAGAGAAGAAGCAGTTTATATTGTATATCTTGGACTTAAATGAAGCTTTTGACACTGCTCTCTATGGCATTCTCGTAAGAAAACTAAGGAAAAGCTAACTAAATGGGTACATACTATCTGGAAATTATACTTGGAGGGCAGTTATCAAAATGGAAGGGTGTACTAACTGGGTTTCCTTTGTGATCTGTGCTGGACCTGGCACCAGTCAGCATCGCACTCTTGACTTGACCACGGGAATAAACTGTGCTCATTGAATTTACAAATGATGTCAGGCTGGGAGGGACCGTAAGGAAGTTGGAGGAAGTTGGGGTCAAAACTGAAAACGATCATGGAGAAATAGTCTGGAAAAGAAAAAAAAAAAAGAAAAAGAAAGAAAGAGGAGGCAAATCAGAAAGACAAATACATGGGGATTTATACGTGGGAATAATCAGCTGCACAAATGCAAGATGGGAAACATCTGGTGTGATAACAGCTGCAGAGAAGACAACTGCAAGCTGAGTAAGAGTCAAAAACGTCCTGCTGCTGTGAAAACACCATGCTGGCATGAGTAAACAGGCGAGACATATGAAATGCTCCTTCTGCTCTAGCCCCGAGCAGGCGGGGGCTCAGCTGGAGCTCTCTGTTCCATCGCCGGCACCACACGGCCAGGCACAGGCCAGCCCGTTGGGAGAGCAGGGGAAGGGCCGGAGCTGCCGAAACTGCTCTGCGAGGGCTGGTGATGGAACGCATCGAGAAAGGGGTGGGAGTCCTTAAACATTGGAAGGCTGCTGCTAGAAGGGAGCAAGCGGTTCTTAGCATCTGCAGAGACAGAAGCAGCGGGTTTGCGTTGAGAAAGACAGTTTCAGGTTAGTATTAGTAAAATGTTTGCCAGCTGGGGGGGTCCCGAGGCACTGGAGTAGACTGTGGAATCCCCACCGCTGAAGATCTTTAAGAACAGGATAAATAAAAAGCTGTCGTGAAGGACACCTCTGTTATTAGCCTACGCTGGGGTTGAGGGATGGACTAGAGACCCTCGCGAGGCTCCCGCCAGCCCTGCTTTTCTGTGGTGTTTTTTCTGCTTGTACAAAGTAATTTCGGTGGTCTGTCGTTCTGACATGCAGCATGGGGTATAGTAAATTAGAGGGATAGAGAAATTAAACCGATCCCTACTTTTAGATTATAAGCCCGAGAAGCCCCAAATTAATTACAATGAAAATGCAAATAAAGAAAGGATCTGCTCCAGACAGTGAGAAAACTCCCACTGACTTGTATTGCCCTTGGATGGAACCCAAGGAGAAGAGCCTGCACTATTTTCCTTGAGAATTGCTAATGAGCGTGTTGAATAAAATACAAAATTACAGAGGAACTAAACTTGTCTGCAAAAGTCTTCATCCAGCCCTACTTGGGGTGCTGTTGTCTGAGTTTTAGTTTACTCATCTAGATGTATCTATTGTCTTTTGCCCATAAAAAATGACTCAACGTGTCCTCAGCTTTCACTCGCAAAAGATGACTTGTTGAAAAGGATAGGTTTGGCAAAAACCCCTCAAACTCCTGCCATGGTTCGTTTCTTCTTACCACTGACCTATATGGTATTGTGTCAGATAATCAATCTGGTGTCTACAGATGGTGTAAGTACACGAGGAATTTGTTTTGTTTAACAGCAGCATGTAGTATTTTTCTCTATCATTGTTGATCCAAGATTTAGCAAATTACTGGCTAAACAGTGTATATTCTACCGTTTAATACTTAAAGTTAGATTACAGTTCCAGTGGCTGACATTCAGTGGCACTCTTATTCATCTAGCTGCTGACATAATACATTTCAGAATGTTGTGCGGAATAGTAATATTCTCCTCTGGTTACTCAGAAAAGTAGATGACTTCGCTAATAACTACAAAACAGTTAAATCTTTAACCCTGCACTCACAGCTGGATGATCAAAATACATATTTAGCATATATCATTCTCAGCTGATTATGGTTACACGCTGAAACTATGCTGCTGAACATGTGCACGCTAGAATGTAGTAAACTACAGCAATTATAGAACTTGTAATATTTTCCACATCAGACCATCCCAAGTGTAGTGCTCAGTTAGCAGTCTGAAACTTAGTCAGAGATGACATCTAAATTAGGGGTAAGTACAGGCTGCTCCACAACTCCAGCGACAGATAAGTGGGCTCCTCTCACCTCATCTGCCAGAAATCACTCCTTTTAGGAAGCAATGATCCAATATCTGTCGGTCTGAGCGGCAACTGCCTGCATTGCTGGGTATTAGAGCACTTAAGTATGAGGCATTAGAGAACTTAAAATACAGCCCTCTGTTAGAACGCAAACGAACTCAAGCGAATGGCAGTAACTCAGCCCAGCAGACCACAGGCAAGACTTCTCTCGTGGCCTGGCAGATTGCAAGAAGTGACCTTCAGCACCGCCACCGAAGACAAAAGGCTTCATTTCCATTAGCACAGGTGGTGATCTCCCATTGGAGTTACTAGATCAGACAGTTATCGGATCGGATCAGACGTTCACGTTACTCATAAAAACATTCACTCTATGGTTTGGGAATTAAATCAGAACTGTCTCTGACACCAAAGCAAGCATTTCTAAGAGGGAGCTAGTGGAATCCAAGGGCCGCACAAAAAAGTGTCTTTCCCACCAGAATAAAATCTTGACAGAATTATTCTGGTCTACCTGACAGAAAACATTAAAAAGCCAAACAAGAATTTTTCTTCTGGGACACAGATAGTGAGCGTATATAGTGCCAAGTAACTAGGTGAGCAGGATATTCGCTGGAGAAAGAAAAATCTAGCTTCCAAGTTAGGTCAAATCCCAAATCTCCTGCTATTTATAATCTTCCCCCATTTCATGAACATTTCTGGAAAGACTTGTCTCTGTTTTGTTGCAGAAGAAGAATATTTCTGAAATCTCAGAAAATTCCATAAAATGAGATTATTGTTCTCCATTCAGGTATCACAGCAATCATTACTCAAATATTTTTAGCTGCCTAACAAAAGCTTCCTTAGAACTGATTCCAAGTGATGACATGCTAATGGAAAGCTTTGTGTACGGCAGACACATTATTTGAGCACGGAACAGAGGTTCCCCTCCCTCCCCCATCAGCATTTTCTGATAGACTCTACTGATCCCAGGACTTTAGAGAACTGCTGAGGTAATGCTTACACTGAAGTTCAAGGGAAGTTTTGGAACATCCTCTAGTTAGAAAAGACTAGAACCACAAAAAAAAAATTAATTCTTAGCAGGACGACTTAACTTGCAAAAGGAATCTGATTTTTCAAGCCAGATCTTATTTCTGAGCCCTCCTTATTTTAGAGCTGCACTGACACAGAAGAGTAATCTCTTCAGAGTCAATGTGTTTTCCATTTGGTGTTATCCCATTACTTGAGCTAATTCCATCACGGCTATAGCTCTCACGTGGGTGAAGAAAAGGTGTTTTCCTCTATTCCTGAAGCTAATCAGGGGTGCAATGGGAACGAGGGGGAGCGAAAGGAAGCTAAAGGCGGGATATTCTTCAGTTTTACAAAACTGATCAAGGGAAGCACCGTGTGAAAACTCACGGACAGGTCACAGACACAGTGGCCATGATCAAATGGCCTATCTTCTACTCCGGATCCATGTGGAACATATCGAGCTTAAACATAAAACATAAGCAACCTCTCTGTGGTTAATCTCTGAGTAAATCTACTGAACTGTAGCTCACAGCTGCTAGGTTCCCCGACAGGAATATGTTTCTGCTTGTTTATAAGCATTTCTACATGTGTTTCAAAGGTGTCTGAACAAAACGTTTTCCTGGGTCTGATTTTGCTTTCTCATTTACCCTCATCCTGAAGAAAAAGAAACCATATGTATATATACAGTTTCTCTTACATCTCATATTTCCAACCTTTCGATTTATAGATTAAGAATAGATTTCTGTTTTTAAAAGAAGATGAAGAAAAAAAATCCTGCAAGTCAACAGGATACATTTTAGAACATGGGTCCCAGATCTGACTCCAGCTGGTGGGTGAAGAAGAGAGGACTGAATATCGATACGCGTTTTTAGAGAACACACTAGGAACTAGGACAGTGGTTCCCAAACTTTTTTGGATTGCTATCAACCCTCAGAATTTCTTGTGGACCACCAGGCATCGTTATCATCAAATTTTTAATTGAAAACACTATTAAAAACAGCATTTAATATGGCTCTGCGGATTAGCTGCAAACCCTTTACCGTGGCCTCCTGGACCACCAGAGTTCTGCGGACCACGGTTTGGGAACCACTGAACCAGACTACACACATCGTGCACCCCAACAAAACACTTCTGTGTCTGAAAGTCAGTCCTTCTACTGCATGATGTACTCGGAAAACACACAAGTCGGTTTAACCTTCTTGGTACCTGAAGAACACAGCACCCTTTTGTTTTTCTCTTACCTTAAGTTTCTTTTTTATTGCTTTGGAGAAACAAGTAAATGGTGCCAAAAACCAGTTTATGATTGCTTCTTGTAGGATCTTTCTTGTATCCGGCAGGGGTGTAACCTTTCAGGAAGCTATCTATGAAAATAAGAAATATATAAAACATAAAATATCCCACACCGTGCACAGGTCATTCAAGAACAGTTATGATATCTATGAATCCCAAAATAAAAAATTAAAAATAGCTTCTAAGTTTTGGGGTTTTTTTTTTTCTCCTCTGGAAAATCTGTTCTATTTTTCCCCTTCCCAAATCCATTAACGACATTTAAATCTCTGTGTGTGGTCATTAAAGCATTCAGCAACTTTCTGCAAATCCTTTACAGTTATTCTTTGGCTGCAGTATTACAAGATTGTCTGTTTATCACCAGATAAACACACAGAGGAAAATGATGATAGCGCTGAG
This sequence comes from Elanus axillaris, assembly GCA_026212715.1. Classification (NCBI taxonomy): domain Eukaryota; kingdom Metazoa; phylum Chordata; class Aves; order Accipitriformes; family Accipitridae; genus Elanus; species Elanus axillaris. The sequence continues at coordinate 2,885,984 of JANZLQ010000025.1, read as the reverse complement.
AAGGGAACTTGCAGGGAAACGTTATCAAGGACCAGGATCCAGCCCTGCATTAGCTCAGTGATAGAGTCTGGTCTCCCATGAGAGCAGGAATGGGCTCTACCATCCCTTTGGATCGTTCTGCCTCTGTACCTCCTTGCTTATGTGCATCCCACAGCCAGCCCCTGTCTCGTAAAGAAAGGGGGCTTATTTACCTTCCTTCATAGACTCAATATCAACAGCTATAACATGGACGTGGGAATGAGGAACCGTGGCAAGTAGTGGCATCGTAGAAAAATAAAAAAGAACTTTTGTTTTTCTGACCAAGACTGTGCTTCCATGGCAATGTATCTCGCTTGTTTTGGAGAGGAAATAATGCTGCCACAGCACTTCCGTAGCCCTTGTATGCTCTATAGCCAAGGTAATGCAGAGGTTTGAGTCGGAGCGGGAGTAGAAAAGGGTCACTACAGCAAAACTAATATGCAAGAGAAGTCAGCAAGCGAAAGGGGCAGCCTCTACTTTACCTTGAAAGAAAACAAACCCTGCCCAGCCCTTGCCCCTGTAGGCCTCTCTTGCAATGCTTTACACTCAGCATCACTAACGGACGCTACGGGAGCATTTAATAAAGGGGGATTAATTATCCCCCCATTTGTGTCCTAGCCCTCTCGCACATCTGAAAGGGTCTGGTATTTTCTACGTCGCCCGAATGCTTTTCTTTTTCCACGCAGTGCCGACGGTTAGAGGTAACTACGCTCTTCCAGTGAGCACGGCCCCCAGTGACTCGCTTATAATTCATCTGAAATAGATAAAGTTCAGCTTGCAAACCTGACCAGACAGCGTGAAAACCAATCGTGTTGCCTCGCTTCACCACCCTCCAGACTCATTGCCAAACTCCCCTCTGGTGAAGGGGGTTAGGTGGGACTATCATATGGCTGGCGCTTACCTGGGCTAACGCGCCCCAGTTGAGCCGAGCATTTTAAATACATACGTACGTAATTCCGTAAGAATGAGAAATAGACTCTTAGTAGTAATGCCTGCCTCATATTGCTGCCTGACACCGTTGCTGTAGATAATGTGTGTACTTTGGTAAGTAAGTGCTGCCTTTCTGCCAACCCATCAGCTTTTGGCTTCTCTCCACAGGGAGCAGGGAAGCTGCGTTCACCTATGCCATTACTGCTGCCGGGGTTGCGCACGCTGTCACGGCCGCCTGCAGCCAGGGCAACCTCAGCAATTGTGGCTGTGACCGAGAGAAACAGGGCTACTACAACCAGGAGGAGGGCTGGAAGTGGGGAGGCTGCTCTGCGGATATCAGATACGGCATTGAGTTCTCCCGGAGGTTTGTTGATGCCCGAGAAATCAAAAAGAATGCACGGAGGCTGATGAACTTGCACAACAATGAGGCTGGAAGAAAGGTATTCCAGAAAAGACGAGGGATGGGGAAACGTGTGCGCTGGAGGACGGGGGGAGGCTGGCTTGGTGGCAGGAGGCATTCCCCCAGCCCTTACCCCTCTCTCTGCTCTTACCCCACACCCACATCAACTTACCTGATGGCATCTAATGTTTACATTTTGTTGCTGTTTCTTTTTATTCAGAGCTGGCCATGTATTAGAGGTGCTTCCCTAAACGTTTCCTAAACCTTCTTTCCAGTCCCACTGATAAGAGAGAGGACTTTGCTGGAGATGTTTAGCGTAACCATAAATCTTTGCTTTTCATCTCCTTTGCAAACAAATCTAGCAAGAGCTGTTGGGGCTTGTGATGGGACAGGACCCAGTGTTCGCATTGCTGAACACCTATAGCACTTGCAGCTATTTATCCCATCCAAAAGCGAAACAAATCTCTGACCACAGCTCCAATGAAGTACATGCTTCACAGCAAATGTGCAACGGTCCGTTCCTCACTGGCGGGCTACAAATGGCTGCGTAAGTGCTTCCACTTTGGAAGAAGAAAGTGCCATGTCTACAACCATGACTGAGTAGCTTGCAATGGAAACAATAAGCATCGTAGAGCTACGCCGACGTGTGTCCATTGAATAACAACCCTCGTAGCTCTCAAAGCTTGCCCTTTGAAAAGTATAACGAGTCTTTCTACATCATATATACCTACCTCGGGAGAGATTTTACTATATCCTTCAAAGCGTTTTCCCCCAGGTATAAAAACCCGCTGCTTCTACCCTCCAGTGTTGCAGGAGATGCCCCTAAATTAGACTGAAGTTTTCCCCTCTAAACCAGCGGGTGCTTTCAGTCCTGCACTGAGCACTAGCGGCTGAGGTGGGCAGAGATGTTTGAACTGCTGGTGACAGAAGCAGTACAATTATCTTACTGCCTCTATTTTGCTTATCAACACTCAGTCCCTGCAGCAAAACCTCCTGGGGATTGCAGTTGTCTGAGCACTGAAACTGAAGGTGGTGTACGGGCAGTTACCCATTGGGATGAAAGTCTATATAAATTCAACGTGGTGAAAGAGACCAGTCACGGGGCGCAATCTCGAGTGTAGGGACAGGACCAATACTGGAACGATGGCCGATACTGAGGTTTCCAGATGTGAAGGAGGCAGCTGACTGCAGAGCCAGACAGAAAAGCGTCCTTAAGAGGGGCAACAATCCTTTTTCCCAAAACTTCCTGCCACGGGTGTAAGAGCACTTCATTGTGCCGTATGAGGAGCACTTGGGAGACCGGCTCCAGGTCTGATCGCTTCTCTTAGCCTGGGCGTTTCACCTCGGTGTCATGCATTGTGTTCAGATGCAAAAGACCACGGTCGCCACACGTTAAACTGGCAAGAGTGGGTTTATTACCGCTAGCTGCATTGTCATCCCTGCTTAAACTGGGAACCCTGTGGTGGGCACTGTGCCCCCCCTGGAGATGCTGATGCATGTCCTGTTTTGAACATGTTCCAGTCCAGTTGGCAAAGACGGCTAAAAGAGCAAAAGCAGATGCATAGATGAAGAACAGAGAAGTCCCTTGCCCAAGGACAGAAGGCAGCTCAGTATCTGAGCCAGACACTGATTCCAGGTCCCCTGGTTCTATATATAGCCCAGTAACCGCTAGACCACATTGCTGATTCTTATTAAGCAAATTATATTTTTACTCTTCATCAGAATTTCATAAGCAGGGGGACATAAGCAAACCAAAGAAGTGTGTGTTTTTACAGATATTTCTGGTAGGAGCATTCATGCAAATGCATTTCTTCTAACATTTCTAAAAAACTTAATTTTTTGCAAATGTTCTTGCAAAAGCAAATGATAACTCTCTAATGTTTTTGAGACAGGAATAAAAAGGCTTGTAAATACTGACAATATAGATTCCCACCCACGCCCCCCCCCCCCCCCAATATACTTTTTTATAA